>CAEFZX010022721.1:0-16483 GCA_903066825.1 Alfaro cultratus | reverse complement strand
GCTACCAGTATGCTGAGTAGGTGGAGTCAGTGCAGAATTTTAAAAGCAAAACAGCCCTCCCATCCCACACACCTACACACACACACACACACACACACCCACACACACACACACACACACACACACACACACACACACACACACACACACACACACACACACACACACACACACTGTCAAGAACAACTGAGAGTGAATATTATGAACCCTAAGCGATAATGTCAGGGTCTCGTTTTGACATAATTACAAATATATTTAGCACATTGCATGCAAAGCTCAAAACTTCCCTTAGTTTCCCAGTATACAGTTTATATGCACAATTTGGAGGTGGGACCTCTTCTCACCAGCTGGGACGTCCATTCAATGGGAAGCGCACCATATAATTATCTTTATGGGGTATTTTTTGTCACATAGAGTTTGGATGAGATTATTTTCACTTAAGCCATAGGAGCGGATGCCACACGCAAAGCAGCGTTAAAATAAACGACTTGGAGTTCTGCCAGCCCTGTGTGAGTATTGTTAGGTTGGCATTTGGCCAGTACGGCAGGAGACTTTCTTCAAATTCTCTGATGAGCAAACCATCTTCACACCCGCTGAGCATCATGGAGAACCAATCACAGCTACTACCAACGTCCCCAATGTAGAACCCTGGCTCCAGAAAAAAATGTTTTAATCAAAGGAGTCGGGAAACTCTTATTGTCATCATATCGTCACCTTACTAAAATAATGGCCAAAGTCTATGGGGGAATTTTTCCCCATAATAGCTACATTTTTCCAAAAGTGATTTTTTTTGGCTAAAACATATTTTGGAAAGAAAGGTGATTTTTTTTTCTTTTTGCCAAAATTTTGGCAAAAAAAAACAAACAAAGACTTATGCCATTATTTTAGGAAGGTGATGATATGCATTGATGCACCCAGATGACATCTCCAAGAAACAACAGAGACTGTCCATGTTTCTGCAATTTCTTTATGTTCTGGCTTTAAAGGTTGGTGTTATTAGGGCCAAACAGTTAAAACTAACTGTGAGGAGCTCTTATCTTTAAACTGTGCCCATATTTTTGCTTCGGTTCGTCATGTGTTCTCACTTAATAGCTTTTCTAAGCCTGATTATTTCTGACATACTTTTGTTTGCTTCTTTTTTGTTTCTACTTTCTGAGCCATGACAAAGCCGAATGGAATCAGATGTAGATAAACTGAGCACAAAGACAAATGTTCCTCGAGAGTTTGCTTGTTTGGAAGTTGAATATTTGCTGGAGGTTTGGAGCTTCAACAGTTGCTAGATAATTCAGATGCATCAAGGATCAGGAGAGAAAGGTGCTTTTAGTTGTGAGGGAGACCAAACACTTGTGGATGAGAATGGAAATGGGTCAGGACACATATAGACTCTGCTTCTGCTGGGTTTCCTTTTGGTGTTACTATGGTAACATATCCTGTCTTCCTAGCTACCTACCTACATACCTAACTACCTACCTGCCTTTAACATACAAAATACACCTTTTTGCTCCAGGTTTTGCACCTGAACACACCAACGCTGCTCCAATTCGGAAGAACTCTCAAAACATCTTTTCATCTTTCAGAGCAGAGGGCGGGAATGTAAAGTTATTTCTATGTTTGATGTAACTGCTGCTGCTGCAAACAATCAACACTACTTTGCTTTTTTCTTGCTCTCTCTTTTTGAGAAAAACATGTCACCACATGCAGAACATCTGAGAATATTTTATCACCAGAAGAAAAAATCTGATTGTATTAACAGAAGAAGCTGACTGGAGATTGACAAGTAATGATGAAGCAAATTAAGTGCTAAGAATAGAGCACAAGCTTATTAAAACTGGAAACACTGGGAAACTGTTACCAGTATCAAGCTGCTTGTGGAGAAGGAAAGTAAAAAAACTTGTAAACTCGATTCTGAAAACCGGGAAGCATGTCCCCTATTTTGAGCACACAACTGTTTTCCAAATATGGATGAAATATACCCCGGATGCCGGAGCAGCAACTTCTATGGTGGAATCTCATTAGCATCGTAATAGCTTCCAGGCTCATTTGCATTTTGCCGTGAGTGATTTTTCTCTCACACTCTTTCCTCTTTGCCGCTGGATGGAATAATAATAATAATACAAAAAAAAAAGAAGTAAAACTTTAAAGCACTATATTTTATTTCATTATTTAAGTTAAACAAATTGTAATTGAAAAGCACTTTTCAATTAGGCCATTCCCTCATCCTGATGACAAATGAGTCTTCCAGTTGTGTCAAGCAATTATAGAAAGACACACAAAACTACAAACTAATATTTGCGCGCAGGGATGGCAAATTAGTCTAAACAGATTAATAGAGGAAGTAGATGCTTTTAGTTCTGTTTCAGAAATAGCTTGTGTGGGCTTCGATGGGGAGTAGGATCACATTTTCCCCAACATTGTGAGCTAAGGGGTGAAAATAATACGACATGAAACAATACCCATGGCTGATAAAATGATTTAGCTCCAAGTTCTGAAAATGTCAAACTATATTTGAAGTGAACAGGCAGAGCTGGTGGTACCTGAAGGCCACCTTAACAGATGCTAACATGTCGCTGCATTGAGAACAAGGAAACAAACATCCAGCGCAGCTTGTTAGACATCCACTCTGCCTTTCTTATGCTGAATTTTTGCAGCTCAGCGAGCAAAGAGTTAATATTTTCAACCAGTTCTGCCTCTGAAACACACGCAGTCGCACACGCGCACATACACGCACACACACACACACACACACACACACACACATATCCCCACAACCCATCACCCCTGATCACACTCAGACACACGCACTCTCCCACGCACACACACATGCACACGCCAACCCATAATTCCCAACACTACATCCCTCCCCCCCTCTCCCTCCTCCACCACCACCTCCTCCTCCTCCTGCCTCCCTGGGCTCACCCTCCCCTCCTCCTCCTCCTCCTCCTCTATTCTCCATCTCTGCCCCCCTTTCCTCCCTCCCTTCCTCCCTCCTTCCCTCTCTCCTTTCCTCCTCCACCACCGCCCCCCTCAGGTCAGTTAATAAGCGAGCCTGAGCCTGTGCCTCAGCTTGGCTGTCTGGAGGACATGCAGAGCAGTGTCTCCTGGGAATTGGCTCATGCAGAATGCTGCTCCACTGAGAGAATGGAATTTTACCCTCGCTAGGGCTCCCAGCCGCACCGCACAGCAGGAAACCTGACAGACATGCACACACAAGTGCACACGCATGCACACCAACACGTGCTGCAGATCGGCACACAGAAGCACCAACACGGCTGGCCCCAGGGGTGCGTTTCCTGAGACGTCTCCCTGTCCCCTTTAAGTAAAGTGACCACTACCTAAGAAAAACACTTATTTTCTCCCTGAATCATCAAGAAGCCATCATTAAGTTAATGGCGACACAGTCTTCGGGGACGTGTGGTAATAGTCTGTGATGCACAAAAGCCTCCTTTTCACGACAATGTAAACACACACAGCTACGAACGCAGGGACATCAGTGGTACAGTGCCGCTAATGAGTTGCCCTGTAGATTCAGAAACAGTGGCTTTTCCTCACTTCTGTCTCAACTTCAAATGTTGAGAAAGTCTCCCTCCACCCTGCCTTCCCTCTGCACCTCCACCTCCCTTCTCTTTTAGTCCTCCTCAAACCCACAGCTCCATCTATTGGTGTCTGTGGGTTATAGGGAAGAATCTGTAAGTGACGGAAAACAAACACTGAACTACTGGAATTGAATCAGACGAACATAAACAGATATTCTACCAAGCCGGGACTTACTTACTGTAAATTAAACAGGGGAGGGCGGGACAAGCATGTTTAGCTGAAAAATGATCAGGAGGTGAAAATATGTCTGTAGCACTGAAAAAAAGCATAAGGAAAAAAGAAAACCTAACCTTTAACCCTTAATTTTGTTTTTAAATTAGATTTTTCTCAGTTAGATTGTCTGCAAATGTGACATGTTTGGTTTCAGAGACTGTTTTCCTGGACAAAATGACAGAGGTCTGATGAATCATGTTGCCCAGCAAGGCTGAGTATGATTCATGCTTTCAGCAGGGTTGGATTTACCCAGAAAAATATGTCTTACAGCTTTAAACCACTGCAGACAGGAAACAAAATATGCTTTCTTTTGGTTTGTTTGGTAGATTATTAGAAAAATATGTTGCATTAGTGTAAATGGCTGTCTTTAGCTTAAACTCATCTGAAGAATCTGTTCTTAATGGGATCTGTAGCTGCAGCACATAAAAAAGCATTGTCTCAACAGAATCTCTGGGGAGAGATTCCAGCACCTCTTTCCAGATTAATGCCACCGATCCAGTGGGATTAGCACTTACACAGATTGTGGACTGACGGTTTCTGGTTAGAATACCTTTCTGTTAAAATAAATAAGACTAAATCTCCCAAAAACACAAATATTTTCCCCTCAAAAATAAAATCAGACAATAAATCTGATATATTTATTTCTAGAATTAGCTAGTAAACATTTATTTTCTTGCATAGTAATGTAAGAAATACAAAATACCAATGTGAGAGCATGTGATGACTTCAAGGAGAAGCAAGCCCCATCCACAGACACTTCAGCACACCATCCACAAGATCCTAGGTATCTATATACCTACAGTTTTGTGACATGGAAAGAAAATAATGCATCATGCAGTCAGCTTCACTGAGTCAATACTATGTAGAAAAACTGCTTCAAAACTTGTTAAAAATTATTTGCAGATGCTTGATTGTAAAATAGCTTGCAATCAGTCATATTGGATGGTGATTATGTGAACAGCAATCTCCAAGTCATAGCTCTTTCCACTGGAGTTAGATCTGAACTTTGACTGGGCCATATCTTTTGCCACCTCTGACAGTTTTTTTCTTCCCGGATCTCTCTGTTTTTATCTCCGTTCGTCCGACTATCAGCTTCCCTGGTTTGCTGGAGAAGAGTCCCCACAGCATGACGGTGTCACTGCCATGTTTCTTTGATAACCCTGCTTTAACTTCTTCACAACTTTCTCCATGACCTGTCTGAAGTGTTTCTTGAACTTTATGATGCTATCTGCTCACTAATGTTCTTTAACAAACCTTCACAGAACATCTGACTTTACACTGAGGTTAAGTTACACTTCTGACAGTAGTAATTGATTTTATTTAGAAGTATCAGAATAAAGCAGCTTGAATACAATTTCTGTAGTTTATCTTAAAAAATTAAATAAAATGAAAACTATGAATTGTTTTCTTTCCACCTCCGAATTATGCACCACTTTGTGTTTGTTTATCACATTAAATTAAATTAAATATATTGACGTTTCCGGTTGTATCTCAAGAAAATGTGGAACAGTTCATGCTTTTGCAAGACATTATACTAAGTGTTTTTTTGTTTGGATTGGGTAATTGTTAAAGTTGATGTGATGTGAAAACAATCCCTCTGAATATAAATTGTTATAAAATCTGAATCCCCTTCTCTGCTTCCAAATGCACCATGACATCGTTGGAAAAATTGTGGAAATGGAGGAGTTCAAACCAGAACATACACACACATAAACACACACATTTCAAATACGTGAGCCCTCTCTGTGTGAGATACTGAAGCCAAGGCAGCATATTTACCACAAAAAAGCTCCAAATATAAAATGTGACACTTTGCATGCAAAACATTTCTACACTTTTTCCTTATTGTAAATACTACCCATTTGTTTCATCTGCCAGGTGTATCAGACATAGGTTGTAATTATAATTTCTCTCTCTCTCTCTCTGGTGGAGCACCTCCAGTGGAAAAAGCCGAGGCTGTCTCAGCTCCGGCTGTTTGTAGTGCAGCGCGCCGAGGCAGAAGCTCTCTTTGGGATTTAGCCTTTCAAAAGTCCTCATCAGATTTGCAGCGCAGACGTACTTCTGCTGCCTGCCGCCCCCACATCTCTACCCCCCAACTCCACCACTACCACATCTCCCCATCCCTCAACCCAACATCCCAGCCCTCCCTCTTTTCCCCACCAGCCTCCTCCTCCTCCTTCTCTCCTCTTCTCTCTGTGCTCACTCTGCTGCAGATGTTTTGGATATACGTTTTCTTATTGAAGAAACTGTGCCAACTGCAGAGCACAAACATAATACTCATCAGCTGCTGGTGTGGTTGGGCTGGCCAATGAGTGGTGAACTGCATCGTTCGCATTGGGCCAACATTCCTCTGAGAGGTTGAGAAAAGGTTGTCCCATTGGCTCCCAAAGTGCACAAACTGGGGGACCCATTTTATTTCAGCTTTTTTATATGCTTTGTACCACATTTGTTGCAAGTTGGACCAACATGCTGATTGCCATGTTTGTTGTGTGATCTAGCATCACAACAACACACATTGTTTGCACATAACAGAAGTTATGTGCAAAACTTCTCACAGAAAAGAAGAGAGAGAGAGAGAGAGAGAGAGAGAGAGAGAGAGAGAGAGAGAGAGAGAGAGAGAGAGAGAGAGAGAGAGAGAGAGTTTCTGCACAATATAAGGGAGACGTCCTCCGGCGTTGCACCTCAACACTGCAAATTTCACACATTTTGATTGTTCACAGTTATCCTACAAGTGTTAATTGTGCACTCAAGAAAGGTTTGGCTTTAGGGAAGTTTAAACTTACCAAAAAGAGTTCAGTTCAATCAAACGTGGCAAAAGCATCAAATTAATTTAGATTTTAGGGGAAAATGTTAATTTTTTGTTAGTCAGTTGCACAAGTAACTTATTTTTTTGATTAAAAGTTATGAGGCTGCTTGCTTGAAGCACAATAAATTAACCAGTTAACATTTTTGTTTTTATTCACTCTTTTTTTGTATCAATTTCTGTTTTGTTCCATGTTGTGTATGTAAGAAGAAATACAACTGAAAGAAATTAGCTGCATGTTCTTGCATTTGTTCTTTTAGGATTACTTTTGCATCTTTGAAACTTGTAAGTTTTGCAAGTTATAAACATAAAAATCACAATTACGAGAACGATCTTTTAACAACTGATTATCTACCTTACAATCTATCCAACATAATCTACAATTACTACAACAATTAATATGGTGAACACATTCATTTTATGGTCACATCTCAAAGTTCATTGAAGTGCTAGATAGCAACACTTACATTTCTTTTAATTCAGCAGCATAAAAAAACTATTTGTTAAGTACAAATTAGTAGCAAAGTGACAATACTTTTGCTTCTTATTAACTCATACATCTTATGAATGCTGTCACCACGAATTAGGGTGGCTACTGTCACTATTAACCAGTGTCTTCAATAAAGCTCTTACTATAATAACTGTCTGCCTATGTAGTTGCCACATTGGCAGTTTAAATCCAAATTTAAACCGATCCTTTTCTAATGTCCTGAAAAGGCTAGCTGGGCTGCACTGCTAATGCTAACTTAAGTAAACAGGAACAGGTGGAAATTTAATAACAGATGTATTAATTAAATTCTCCTTCTTTAAATAGCAGGTTTTTTGTTGTCTATCTTAACCGTCTGTCTCAAGAAATTATGCCTTTTGCAAAGGCCTGGTAAAATAAAGCTAAAGTCAATAAAAACAAGTCAGATCATGGCATATGAGTTTTGATTTTGTAGTGAAGCATATTCAATAAGGAACTGATCTCACTAAAAATTTGTGTGTGAATGTCTATTTGTATTGTGTGTCTCGGTGTGACCCTGCCTCTCACCCAACGACCACTGCAGAAAGGTTGGAGAACACCCACCCACACACACACACACACACACACACACGCACACACGCACACGCACGCACACACACGCACACATTCACACACACACACACAGACACACACACCCCACCCCGGTGATCTTGGATGGATTAGCTGGTAGATAATTTTAACTACAAATTATTTAATGGAGTCACATGTCCATATTTACTAAAAGTAGACAGTGACTGGGATATGGCAAACATCTTTAAATCATGGATTGCTAAGGCTCGTATAAAGCATCATCCTGGCCGTTATGACTTGAAGGAAAAGTTGGGCAATTATCAAAACTGCAAAGGTTCAAAACACCAAAGACGAAATGACCAGCACCCAGAACCTCCATGCGTTATCATTTTTAGCAGCTTTTGTTAAGAAGTAAATACAGCTTTTTACTCATGAAAAAGTTCTGGTATAATCAATAAAAAAGTAAGATTTTGAGGCAGCAACTAAGTTCTCAAGGTCCAAGATGGACCTCTTGGTAACTATGATGGGGAATAATAACTTCAGCACTACTTCTATGATGTTCTTTCCTGAGTTAAGAAAGTTTCTGTTAATAAGTTCAAATGAAGTTTGGGTGAATGGGCTTAAGGCCTATTGGCCTCAGGAATACCCCACTTCCAGTGCTAATTTGTTCTCTTAATATTTAGCAAAAATTACAGGTTGGGTTTAGGTATCAGGAGAATATAAATCTCTGAAAGCCAGAGGTTGATTCTCTACTCTTCTCTGAATTAACAGATTTCTGACTCTTACATAGGGACATGTTGTGGAACTTGTTACCTGGGCAACTAGACAGGTTGGTCAGACAAATCAGTATAAAATTAGCACAACTTCTTAACAACGTATACAGGCAGAGGAGGAGAAGCTTGTTACTTTTCCCCCCAGATACATTTCACCACATTATATGGCTGCAACACATAAAGTTCAGATTGTTTGATTTGTTTGGTCCAGATTGTGTGATTTGACACAAGCCTAATCAGACTCCTATCTAAAAACCTCCAAGAAGTATTTTATATGAAAATGTGGATTTTGTTTAAAGGAATGAAACTTCTATGAATATGTGGTTTCAGAAGAAACACAGCAGAAGCATCTTTAACGTCTTTATCAATTCGTATTTATCCATGTTTCAGTATAGTGCATCATCCCCACTAGTATTAGCATCTTCACCTTTGGGTCAATATTTTACTCTGCATATTTTGGCAAGTTGTAGCGATCAATAAACATCGGTACAACCGAGATCAGTCAATAATTATGTGGATAATATCTTTTAGTTAATCAATACATGTCCACGCTGTTTCTTTTTTTTTACCAGCTACTGTTTTGTGGAGAGGGCGAGGCTGATAGAAGACCAAACTTGATGTTCAGGAGAGAAAGAAAGAAAAATAGCTGGCTGTGCTGCTACCATCCCCCATCTCGTAGGCATGGCAGCAGTCTTACACACATGCCTGCAGTTACACACACCAGCTCATGGACACACATACGCACAAATACACATGCTTACAAAGCGCACATACATATACGCACACACACACACACACACGCCTTCATGCACAGCCCATCTCTCTCTCGCTCTCTCTGTGCTACCTGATGTGCAGCAGAGAGAATATTCTAGAAACCAAACACAATGAATGTTTTTTTCTACTATTTTTACAAAACAGGCCATAATTCTAATTAAATACATGCATTTCCTGTGTGAAAAAGCTGCTCAGTTTATTTTCAAGATTCAATATTAAGATAGCAAGTGTAAAAAAGAGTAAAAGTTTGTTAAGTAAAGCTTCAGTGTTGGATGTATAAAGTGTTTTAGGAGTCTGTTTTTGATGGCAGAAAGCAGTCGTGATAATCTGTGGAGGTCCTGCTGCCCTCACTGCACCAACACACACTGCAGCTCAGGGCGCTTTGGCTTCTGCTATCCAAGGTCATTCCTTGGAAATTTTATGATTCATTTTTCAAACGTGTTTAAAGCACTTGAACATTAATTTGTAGCACTACAGTCATTTTTTGTGGTGTTGGTAATGAAGCAGTGAATGCGATTTGCTTGTTTTAACCCATTTTGTGGCTGGTTGTCCTGCAGAACAACTACACTGTCTTCTAGGGGATTTGACATTACATGTTTACTTTTTATTCATTTGCTTTATACTTCATAATATTTTATTGTGTTCTCAAACAATCTGGCAACCAAGTGTAAATGCAAAGACATTAAAACATGTAAAAAATAATGTACACTAAGGAATTTCAACCCGATCAACCAGGATCTGCCTTGGGTATGTGTATATTTGCCTGGTCAGACTGTCTGTCTCTCAAGTCTAACAAGTAGAGCAACAAATTATTTACTCAAGTCATCTTTGTCTGATATTTAAAAATCATTTGCTAAGACATCTAAACCATTGAGCAAAAGAAAACATATTTTTAGTCTTCCAGAATCGTTCAGGGTTTAGAAAACACACTTTTAAGACTTTATGAATCTGTTAGTGCCATACTTACTGTCGTAGTGTCTTTTTTCAAGTCCAAGTCAAGTCTTTGATTACTTAAATAATCATTTTCCCATCAGATGCATGCCATATTGTTAGCCTATGCTGCAGCATGAAAGTGATTAAGTTTAATAATGTGCTTTTTACAATTAATTTACCTTATTAACATCTAATTATACTTCAACAAGTAAAAATACTTGTTTTATAATATTGTATTAGTGATCATTTGTAATATTTAAATCCTTAGAAATCAAAATATCCATTTATGTAGAAATAAAGACATTCAACAAAACTTTATATTGTCCACATTTTAGTGCTTTAGTTTGAGTTTAGAAGCCTTTCATTCCCTGACACAGAAACAAAGAATATTGCAGATACCAGGATATAACTGTAACAAAAAAGATGGCAAGCGATATTATTTTGAAAAACCAGAAGTGGATTTGTTTGTAATGACACTTTCATTAAAGTGAGAGAATAAGATGGCAGAACATGAACAGATTGTTAAGAATTTGACAAAAACAACAACAAAAACAACACAAAGCAAACGTATCCCTGTAAGATATACAGTTTATTGAGTGTAGTAAAGATTGTTTATGAAAGTCAAGTCACAGAATGAGAGTCTAAGATAAGTCTTAATTTTCTTAGACTTATCACTGTCTGTGCCACACTTACAGTAATTTTGATCATTTGTAAATCACTCAATGAGTCTGGTGAGGGATTTAAAGAGGTCCCAAAAGAACCTAAAATCAACCATTTCACTGTATTGGAAAACATTCAAAACAGTTGTCAAGATGCCCAGGTCTTGCTGTCCAAGCAACTTCACCCTGAAAGGACCTTAACTTTGGTAAAAGAGTTTTCCAAATGCCATCAAATGTCGCCACAGGACCTGTAGCACACTATGTCTACTGCTGACCTCTGCAAAACGGGTGCAGGCAACTCATGTTAGATTAGCAGAAATAGGGGCCAGCAAGTTCAGTTGGTAAAGCATGAGCACCATAAGCAGACTCTGCTGTCCTGGGTTTGGTTCCAGAACTCGGGTATTTTGCTACATGTTTATCCCTTCTCTCTCCTCCATATTTCCTTTCTTCTTACTCTTCAGTAATAGTCACAAGAGCTTAAAAAAGATGAGCAAAAAGGCTTTTTCCCCTAGCATAGAAAACATTAAAGACAGACTAAAACTGGCCAGAGACAACTTAGATAAAGTGCATGTTTTCCAATTGACTTTGTTTAGCTGGGTGTAAAAACAAATGGTTTGCACATAAAGTCTTATGTGCACAAAATACAATACATAAAGTATTGTATTTTGCGCATAAAGCAAATGCAATACTCCATGGAAACATGTATCATGTAGGTGGAAGCATCATTCTACTGCGTTTCAGAGGGTGCAGGATGAAGGGTTGGAGACTATATGTAGAAAAAAAATTAAGCTAAAGCAGAATTGGATGCTGCCACATGACATTGACTCAAACCATACCAAAGGACTGTCTGAGAATTAAGAAATAAAGTCACGGTAAGGTAAGGTAATTTTATTTATATAGCACATTTTCATCAACAAGGCAATACAAAGGCATGAATGAAATGCCAGGTCCTGGTCTTATAGATTAATGTTGACTTTAAATAAACTGTTCATGTAAGCAAAAAACATATGTTTGTTATTTGAGAAAAAATAGATTGATTTTTTTGTTTAAGTGCAACTAAGATCATTATTTTATAAAAATCTTGGTGGAAAATTGACAAACACTGGTATGTTAACTTTCTGTAGTGAAGATAACTGAATAGGGTATTTTTCCAAAAGATTGTACTTGTGCAACACTTCTTTATAACACAATTAGAGAAGATATAACAGTAACAAATAATGTAAGTTCACTTTGATGTTCACAGTAGCATTAAAAAAATGTCCAAAGTTCTTCATAAACAGGACAGTTTACAGGATGGTTTTGAAGGCAGACACAGATTTGATGCCTAAGCTACATCTGCAGAGGCTTCTATAAAATGTGGGCTCAAATGAAGAATGCTCAATCTCCATTTGTCACCACCTGGGAACAGTTAGCTGAGATCCCAGCGGTCAGGAGGGTAGATTTCACATCAATGAGTCCGTGAAATATTTAGGGGCCAAGTCATTTAAGGTTTTAAAGGTGAGAAGGAAGAATTTTAAATCAATAAAGAATCTAACAGAGCCAGAGAAGCCAGGGGGAACTGTTTGTATGCCTTTTAGTCCCAGCAATGAATCTCGCTGCAGCGTTTTGACCCAACTGGAGGCAACAAAGAGAGCCTCTACATTGCTAAAGTATTGCAACTTTCTTAATGTCAGAAGTTTACAAAACTGATTTTTAAGTTGGAGTCAGACAGAAAGAATCCTAGACTGAAAATCAGACTTGACTTGAGGATTAATTATTATTGCCAGTTTAGTGATTAGCATTTTAAATATTGAAAAATCTTATTTTTCTTTTTTTTTTCTTTCTTTTTTTTAATGAATCAAACCAAGGCAACTGGATTTAGACTTTCGTTTTTTTTTTTCCGTTCAGTTTGACGTTGTTTCAGGTGAGTAATTCAGTTAAGTGCAGAGTAGCAACATACATTATCGCAGTTGGAAAATATGTATGCTGACAAAATTTTAGTTCAGTCCAATTTATTTTCACTGCAGCTGCATGAGAAACCTTAATGTTCCCAAACAGCAGAGTTCAGGGATGGTTGGGAGTTTTCTCTGCTCTGTTTTAGTGTTAATTTTTAAAGTTGTACTACGTCGCTTTGCATTACACACTTACTTCCACACATCAACAATCTGCATGTATTCAGTTATAAAACACAGCTGAATTTGTTTGGTGTATTGTGCGTACCGAACAAACAGCTGTAATGGATATTTATGGTAGAAATATGTTTTCTGTTACACCGCTGGTAAAATCTTGCAATTTCCTAATTTTTGGTTGGTCTCAGAATTATTGCCTCTGACAAACACCCGGCGATTCATTCCTTCAGCAGTTCTCACCTCCAAAGAAACAATCAGTAAACATCTGATTGGTGCATCTGTACAAAGTTTATCACGGTTTGGAAATCAGAATCTGCTGAACTTAGCATCTATTGATCAAAGCTTTACAAAGAAATTTGAGATCAAACATCAGCCAAGAAATGTGTAAACTATGAATGAGCTACTTTTTCAAGGCACTGTCAGTGTGAAAGGGAAGATTGTAATATGACAGATGTGCCAAAACCAAGAATAAAAGATGATCAAATCTTTTACTGGTCAATTCTGACACACAACAACCCCATAGGAGGTAAACTAGGAAGGTTAAACATATTAAATTCCTGCTGATTCTTCGTGTTCAGGCTGTCCTCAGCACCTTTTGTAAGAGCTGTGGTTGTCCACTGAGGTTTACCTTCATTATCCTGCAGACTTTCTAACGATCAACACACAGGCAGCACAGTTCACTGCTTAATTTACCCCTGGTGTTTACCTTCGCAGGCTCAGCCACCATCTCTGTATCATCTACTGTCTCCCACAATGCCTTTTTTCTTCCAGGCTTTGTGTAATCGGCATCATCCCAAAGACGATCAATAGTGCTTCAGAATTACAACTCTGTGCCAGGCGCTATTTCCAGGTGTTGAGCTGGTTTGCTAGGCATGAGATTTACCAGGAGCCAGGGGTGACATGGGGATGGATATCGGTTTGAATTAAAGTCTAAAGCTTCTCTCAAACTTTGTCCAGAATTGATGTTTCGGACAGATCAACAAATACATTTGTCATGTTAAAAGTTTCTCCCTCTCATTTCTCCACTTTTCCAGACAACCTTCCAGAACTTATTTTCTTTTGAAAGAAGTGAGAAGTAATGGTACGTGGCGTCGGTGAGGTTTACAGATCGGGCACAGTCATGCTAAAATGTGAGGAAACAGACTTCCTACAAATATGAATGCCAGAAAATGCAAATGTGCTCTACAATGTATTTATTATTCTGTATATGCTCAGAAATAAAAGGGTTCAGAAAACAAGAGAGGGTGGAAGTGAACTGCTCCCTTTTGTTCCCTAAAGCCTAAAGAAAGAAGAAAAAGAAGATGCAGGGAGGAGAGGATGAACACGGCAGACAGAAAGATAGAGGGAAGAAAATGAAGACAGAAGCTGAGATACAGAAGAAAAATCCTGGGCCTTGTTTCTTCCATTTTTTTGTCAAGCAATGGCATCCTGTGTTCTTGGATGTTTCGTTGCCATGGCAACTGTAACTTGGTGACCTCGTTATTTCTGCCTAATCCCGCTCTGAAATTATGGTTGCTCCACCCTTTTGCCTGGCTGCCCTGATAACATAATCATTGCAAATGAGGCAGGGAAATGGAGAAGAAGAGAGAGGAAGAAAAAAAAATATATATATAGATATTTATATATTTGTTGTAAAATGATTTTCTTTTCTGAGATTTCCATAAACTACACATAGAGCTAAGAAACTAGAGCTGATGTCCCCTAACAGCTCATGATAAAGTCTGAGCAACTAAAATATACACTTAGCAAAACATCCAAGTGAGAAGTTAATGAACTGTATTGGTTTTAGATCGATTATGAGTTTTGGTAAAAACTGATTCAACAAAACACACCACAAGATTGTGTTTGGATCTGGTAAATGACACATGTGACTTCCTGTACCCCAAACATCCATACCTATCAGCACTAAAACTCTTAAATTATTGATTTTGATGTTTGATTAAATCTGTTATTGGACAGGGCAGAAGATGCACTCTGAAAAATGTATGCCTTTTCTTTTCTTTTGACATAAACACACAACCTACTAAATCCTCAGTCATGCCTTACTTAATAATTTACAGAATTTGCATATTATTATTGGTGTATCTCATTACCGCAGCCCAGGACACACTTATATATTCAAAAATTTTATTAGCTGGATATTCTGTTACATAAATTAACATGGGTAATGAAGAATGAGGGCTGCTCTGAAATGATTCAAAGAAAGGCCTCATTTAAAAAACATAAAGAGGGAAAATAGCTGCGCTCAAAAAGACAAGAGTCTCCAACAGCTGAAGTTTAGCATCTGTGACTAAATATATAATCAATAATTTCACATTTGTTGAGAACGCTGTAAAAAAAGTCACTGTAGAATTTACAGTAACTTACTGGCAGCAGCGTTGCCAGCCAGTTACTGTAATTTTTACGGTAAAGAAATTACAGTAACTTTACAGTAATCTTACCGTAATTTGTTTTTACAGTACCCTTACTGTAATTCTATTACAGTTTTACTGTGATTTCATTGCAATATTACTGTAATTTTTATTACTATATTTCTGTAATTTGATTAGTGTTACTGCAGTTTCTTTAAACTAGCACAGTAATTATATAACATGATTACTGTGATTTCATCACATTT
The DNA here is from genome assembly GCA_903066825.1 of Alfaro cultratus. Classification (NCBI taxonomy): domain Eukaryota; kingdom Metazoa; phylum Chordata; class Actinopteri; order Cyprinodontiformes; family Poeciliidae; genus Alfaro; species Alfaro cultratus. Next base: position 973 of record CAEFZX010022721.1, on the reverse strand, counting down.
TTATCATAATAAAATTACAGTAGTCCTGTAGAATTACAAAAGGCGGCCATTTTACAGTAGTTCTTGGAACTGCATACTTTGCTAGCTTTTAAAAGTTTAAATGTGAACTTGCAACTTAATTTACCAAATTCTCAAAAAATGTATTATTTTTTAATTAAAACTATATACATATATTTTAAAATCGCTTTATTTTATTGTCAACTTAAATCTGACAAACTGAAGCAAAACAAAATGATATTTTGCAACAGCAATATTTACATAGAAGTCAAAGTATTGCAACCAAAGTGAAAAATGCTCTGATCTAAAAACATAACTGATACATTTACCCTCATGGTAATATGACACTGAATACAATGAATTAAATAATCTTTACTAAAACAAAAGTGCCCAAACGTCAAAGTTTCCAAGCAAACTGCATGTCAAAGTCATGTAAAACTTGAAGTCAAAATTATAAATGTCTGTCATTTTCTTCCTATGAAGGAAGAAAAGGATCCAGCAATGTCAAATATTGAAGTTACATATTTTTCAAAACTTTATTGGAACCCCAACAGTACATCTTAAACATTTGGGCAAGTTTAAGACTTGTAATGTTTACTCAAACCTTTCTCCTCGTGCTCTTGCAGAACTCTCTGCTCACTTACGAAACAATCTGTTTGCTTTTGAAACCGCCTTTTGGCACCGTCGCCTGGCAACCTCTCAGCCAATAGAATGAAAGTGTTGTACAGGGTGTGTTTGTTTCCTTGTAGCGGGGGTGCCTGTGTGTCTACTATCAATTGCAACAACCTGAGCCACCCACTGGATGTAGGGAGAAACAATGGTCTCAGCTTTCTGCTCCATGTTACACTGAACATCCGCTAGCAGTGTGCTACTGATCGCTAGCAGTGTGCTACTGATCACTAGCAGTGTGCTACTGATCGCTAGCAGCCTTCTGATATTAGGCAGGAGTTTGTTCACCCAACCAACTCCCTACATC
>CAEFZX010022717.1:0-73732 GCA_903066825.1 Alfaro cultratus | reverse complement strand
CACCGGATTATAAGGCGCACTGTCGGCTTTTGAGAAAATTTAAGGTTTTTAGGTGCGCCTTATAGTGCGGAAAATACGATAATACTGTTAATAACTTTATAAGTGCATAGCTAAAATCTAGGTTGAACTAACCACTTAGCTTATCAAAGGCTAATGTCATCCCAAGTTAAATTGGTTTTCCCTGTATTGTGAGCTAAGTCATAAGTACTATCAAGTACACAATTTCTCATTTTATCTTGTGGGAGAGGTTTAGTAAAGTCTGACCCAGTTGTTCTAGAGTTCAAATAGCTGATTTGTGTCTGATCTCAAACCCAACAAACTGGGTAACAATTTTTTTATCCAACATTTTGTGTACACAAACCAATATCAGTCACTGAGGCATATGTTACCCAGGAATTTTCAAAATGTGCTTTTAATTAAATTAGGTGCGGTTGAACTATACTCTTGAGTCTTTTCGAAAAGTATAATGTAATGTGCTTGCACCAATAATGTGTGTCTGAAACTGTTTGAAACAAAAGATGATGAAAGAAATGCAACTAAAATATTTAACTATCCAATAACTTGCATACTTGGAAAAGTAGCACCAGTTGGGATGTATTATATATCATTCAACTCTTGATTCTGGCAGTCTGGCGCCATTAACAGTGCCTTGGCCTTGGCCCCAAAGTAAAACAAAAACAAAAAAACATATGTGTGATGTGATGTTCTTTTGTATTTTTAAACAAAACGTGCAGTTAATCTAAAAACCACTTGGAGGCGCTGCACCCCTTTGTAAGCAGAAAAAAAAAAGTGTTTAATTTGTGGCCAAGGTATGCTCATAGTTCACTAAGGTACACTGAGGTATAAATGCTAATGAAATACAATGACATTTCCTGATCCAGTGAATCTGAATCAAGCCAGAATGAATACAGATGACATCAATATTGTCTTCTCAAATGTTCATCACACCGTTCTCCTTGTTTTTAACAAGAGGCTGTAGCTTTGTATCAGATGAGTATTTGCATATGAAGAAATACAATTCAAGTTTTGTTAGTTATATATCACACACTGCTTATCTGCTCCTGAGAGCATGGGGGAACATGATCAAAGAAAGAAAGAGCCTGCCTGTCTTCTTTAAGGAGTGACAGGAATCATGTTAAATTGCTCCCACTGGATGCAGTAACTGTAAAAGCAAAGCTATAGGAGCTGCACTTTCATTTGCAGCAACGGAACAAGCATCAGGGTTGAAAAACCGTAATTATTAAATACCCTCTTGGTGTCACAGGGTAACAAAGATAGAAAAGAGATGAAAATAGATGTTCTAATGGAAATACAAGAGGGTCACAACCTTCACCTTTTACAGTGGGTCTCAATTAATGCAAGCCTATGAACATTAGTTTAAACAAAATGAAGACATAACTGAACACTTTTCATTATGTCAGCCATGTGTATGTTAGCTTTTCTTTTTCTAATGGAGTCAACTATTTTGCATGTAGGTATTGACTCCCACTCATTGCGGCTATTACTGTGCTTTTGAAACCAACGAACAACGCAGCATCACAAACGCAAGGGCAAAGCTGCTGAAATGCTGGGTGACTAATTATGCTTCTATCTAAAAAGGATCAAGATTCACTCAGGTAATTTTGGTTTAAGCTCTCTAAATTCCTTTTGCTTGCACAATGCATTATTTCTCCTTCTGTAGAAGAGAAATAATAAGGACACATGCAGGATATGCTTGGCCATTCTATGACATACTCATTACAATACGAACTTAAGTAAGTACACTAATGCTTGGACGTTTTTGGCAATTATTCAGGCAGAGGGACAGGTAGATAAAGGAACAGGGAGCCAGTGTAAGGACTTTGGAACTGGGGTGATGTGCTCTATTTTCCTAGTTTTAGTGACAATGTGAGCTGCTGCTGATTGACGTTTTAGGGAGACCTGTGAAGACACTGTTGCAGTAATCAATTCAACTAAAGAGAAACAAATGGATGAGTTTCTCAAGATCTTGCTGGGACATCAGTCCTTTTATCCTGGAAATTTACTTCAGATGATAGAAGGCTGACTTTGTAATTGTCTTTATGCATCTCTGGAGGTTCTGGTGTGTGTGCATCACAACACCCAGATTGTGGGCCTGGTTAGTGGTTTCTAGCTGCAAAGGCTAAAGCTTTGTACTGACTCTCATTCCTCTTTTGGTCTGTTTCTGTTCAACTAAACACAGTTATGGCAACAAACAAAGAATATATAAACATGGCAACTCCTTTCCTAAATGTATTAATTAACTTCCAAAATTAAGTGCAAGTTGCAAAAAAATGTCTCAGAACAGAAAGAATCAAATATGGTCAATAGACTCAAAGACAAGTGAGCCTCAAAATTAATATTCTGCTCAAAGTCTCATAAAATGTTGGGCTTGCTGGCGTGTTTCATCTCTCCCACAAGCTGTGGATCTCTACAGCTCCCCCAGAGTTATCATGGGGTGCTTCTCTCATTAATGCTCTCCTTGCAGTCTTTCTGCTTAGTCAGACAACATTCTTGGTAAGTTTGCAACTTTGCCATGTTGCTTCCATTGTCAGATGGGGTAAATCAATTGTCCTATGTGCAAAACAACTCTCCAGGTGTGTTAACATTACAAGATAATATAATGCTCAAAAAAAGTTGATTTTACATACTATTAATTGAGCCTATATTTGAATATGTGTTGATTGATAAATGCAGTTTTTGTTTCTTAAGACAATGACAATGTTTTGTTGTATTTTTATTTCACCCCAAAGAACAGATCAAATGCATCATAACAAGTAGGCTTGTCGTGATAACAAATTTTGCTGGACAATAAATTGTTCCAGAAGTTATCATGATAAACAATAATATTGTTTATTGCGATCACATTCTCAAATATCAGTAAACTTTAAATTCTACTGAAACTGAATTTTAGTGGATATTTTACCTATCCAAGAAATAAACAAAATAATAGAAACAACATGTGAAATTAATAATGAAGTCACCATAAACAAATTTGTCCTTTAAGAAAAAGGATTAGTTCAGAACACTGCACCAGACTGAAACCGTTTTTCATCCAGTTTTTGGTAGAAAAAGAGAGAGACACAAGAAAAGCGTCAATTCATGCAAATGAAAATGATTGAGTTTGTTTTAATTTATTATGTGATTAATTGAAATATCTGGGCTACTGCAACAGAAAACCTCACTGTTTGCAACTCATGTCAACTTAAAAAAAGAAATTGATGTTATATTTACAAGGATTTTTCTAGATGATATTGTATTTTGAAAACATTGCATGGTTAGATGAGTCTTGATTTCAGCTGCAACATTCAGGTGGTGGTTCTGGGTTTGGCATGAACAACATTAAAAGTGTGTACTAAGTGTGTTGATGGTGGGTAGAATCATACTAATGTGGAAGATATTTTCTTAGCAAGTTTTTGGAAATAGGGGCCCATTAAATCCAAGCAAAGCATATCTAATATACTGGTGTATGAATGTGTTTCTACACGTTTCCTTTCATGTGCTTTTTATCTTATTTCTTTTTAAGGTACCAAGGAAGTCTCCAGAAATTTTAATATTTATGCAGAAACATCAAAAACTCTACAGGCTACACACAAAACTCAACTGTAACTGATTGTTTGTTTGAACACAAGCTGTTAGATCGCTAAGGAACCCAAGGGCTCAGACAAAGAAACACAGCATGCTACAGAGTGCACATGCTATCTCCAGTGCTATTTGTAGAGGTGTTTTGATCATCAAATAGTATATATCATTTTTTTCATGCTGCTTGATGCATTTTGCGTATATTTGACAGATGTTCTATTTGAGTGTGGCAGTGGGAGTATTTGCATATTTCTTCTCAGCCTTCCTTGACTGCTCTTGTCACAGAGCAGAGCTTACTGTGTCTGACAGTGTGAGTTGATTACGGCAGAGTTTGTCTTAAACGCTAACCCGCTATCATGAATACGCAGTGACCTCCAACTGCCTCCTTCATGCATTAGAATACAAGTTGACATTATGCATTTTATGCTTCTTTGCCACACTCTTCCGCCATTCTCTTCAGCTGTCGCCCTTTCTTTCTAACTTTACCCATTTCCTAAGCAATACAGTTGTTTTTTTGTGCTGCTCCATAAAACTGCAGATAGAAGTGATAAGCATAAATTTTAAAAAGAAGTATGAGGGAAAAAGTTCTGTGAAACTGCTGTGAAAGCAACATCACCATTCCTGTTCTCAAACCCTCCTCCTTCTCTTAATTTCTTTCTTTCTTAATTTCCATCACTTAAGATAACATCAAAATGTGATCACACGGTGACTATCAGGACTTTTGCTCACAACCATGTTTGCCTGATTCCATTCACACACTCTAACTCCTTCAGAGTTTTATCGTATCTGCATTTGTGTTTGATCTGGTAGAACTTTACCTTTCCAGCAGCTTTTCTCCACCTGGCATCAAATTTCTGCTTAGGTTTTAAGAAAGACGACACATCCTAATCTGTAACCTTTGACGAGGGAGAAACAGCACCCTCCTTACAAGACTCCGCAATGAGAAGTTCCCCCCCAGCACCTGTGAGGGATGCAGACTGAGACTTAAAGTGGAAAAACAGTCTGGAGGAGATAAGGTACCTGATTAAAGTGAACACAGGGAGGAAATGATGATGTTTAAACTCACTTTGAAGCCTCAAACTGGTAAATAAATGATGTGCTCAAGAAGACTCAAGAAACGGCCGTGGTTTGTACACCTGCGGCTCAATGCTTAAATATTCATTTCCTGTCAAAGTCACACACACACATTTTAGGAATGTGTATGTAGCTTCTAGGAGTGAGTTTAAATTTTACAGAGGCAATATTGAATTAAAAAAAGCTTTGCTGCACACAAGCTGCAGATGAGAAATGAATAAAAGGAATAAAATGTGGGGTATATTTTATCTTCTAATTATCAATTCCACACATCTTTAAAATTCCCTCATCAGTGGACAGCATGCAGCAAAAAAAGCAAAAGCCCTCTGAGCTTTTATCAGCTTTCTTGCATTTCTTTCATCCGTGCTATACCAGTAATGGCCCTGAGATTAGTGCCGGATGTGTTACCTAAACTTCTCATTTGGCAGGAAAGGAGGGTGAGAAGACTCTTTTTATTTATTTATTTACTCATTTCAAAAACAAATGTAGCTGAAAGAAAGACTAGACAAAAATGCATTTCCTGTGAAAATGCAGTGTGAATGCTGTAAGCTGAATATTTTTGGTAAAAATTGTAGAATAATTTGAAGTCAATTGCAGCAAACATGCAGAAATGTAAGAAATGAGCAAAATGAATATAGAAAAACTGTAAAATCCCACCCTAAGACCATTTGAAATTGCTGAAGAATAATGCTTTCAAACCTATACAGTATCACTACGGAGCCCTCTAGGACAGTGGTCCCAACCTTTTCATTACCGCGGACCGGTCAAGACTTGGCAATTTTGCTGCGGCCCGGGGAAGGTGGAGGAGGGGGACCGTCAGATAACCCTTGTTTTTTTGTTGTTGTTTTTTTAGCCCGATTTTCCCTTTAGAACAATCTTACAACGTCCTGCAGTGTGTGGTGTGGTGGTAATCTTGACCCGATTATGCAGCCTGTGAGGTTTTCCCTGACTGGGAGCGAGAACGCAACCTGTTGAATGTGACAGGTAGCCAATCAGAAAGCGCGGTGACGTAAGAACGGAGGGGAATCCCAAACAGTTGGCGTGGCAACTGAGAGTCCGGTGGACATCGGAGGTGATATGTGGAAATGTTTATTATTATATGTAAAGGTAATTTTTATATGTGTTTATTATATGTGGTTATGTTTATTCAGTTAAAAATGGTAACTACGAAAAAGATAACTCACCTCCAAATCATAGTGCAGCAAATAGAGCAAACGCCTTTTCTTTTTGTTACATCTTTTATCGCTTAAAATGAATCCACAAACTATCACTACTGCTTCTACATCGTCATCCGGTTTTGAATATTCTAAATTCACTATGGTATGTTGAGGTTTTACTGGATTTTCTTCTGGAATCGGGATGTTCGTGTGTAGTTTGTTGCTCCTGCCTTGTGGCTGGACACATGAACCGACCGAACCTGTTGGACTTTTATCAGTTCTGTGGTCACAGAGGTTTGGAAAATCGGCCGACAATCCTTAAATCGTACCGTGTGGACCAGACCTAAAACTCACAAGCTATATTCCTCTCATCTCATCTCCACCACTGCTAACGCTCTCTGACTCTGGTCGCTATGGTAACGTTTACATATCCCTTCAAAATAAGATACAGATGCGCCACAAAAACGAACATTTTACTTTCGTGAAAATTTTAATTCACGATAACGACTAATGGGAGCCCTGAGCTCGTTTCTCTGCAACGAGACGGTCCATCTGGGATTGATGAGAGACAATGACACCCGAAGTGTTGCTTATGCACAGGGTGCTACTTGGTCTCTACGTGGTGAAGCAGTTTGAAGGTTTCATTCCCTCATTAACATCAGGTCACCATATTATGCAGAGCAGCTTGGACTGTGGGAATCACCTACCGGGATAAATCCATTCTCCTGTTTCTTCTCTGGGCCTTTTCTCCTTGGCACAGAAACTTTCCAAAGACATCTGATCTGTTTCTTACTCATTTTGTTGCTTATGGGCTCAATGTTGGCGCGCAAGACTTAACCGAGAGAATCCGGTTAAAGGATTTTCAAAATAAAAGATCCTCCAGACTCAAATAATACATAAAACGGAAATATTAAATTATTTCTTGCGCGGCCCGGTACCAAGTGGTCCACGGACCGCGGCAGGGAGTTGGGGACCACTGCTCTAGGAGACATGAGAAAAAAATTTTCTTTTGCGTTTCCTCGCAATACTTTTGTGTTACCTCGCAATATGCTTACTGCAATATTTGCTGGTCTATTTTGTATACTGTCACAAATGTCAATTTAAAATTTCAAATCCACACACATTTAAACAGCCTCAGTGTTTATTCTTACCTCTTTTTCCAGTTTTTTTTATTTCAATCAAAAAACTGATTGAAAATCAATGTATTCACTGTATGTCTGATTGTGTAAGTTTGCAAAGGAACTGCACATGAAGACATCTCTTTAAACCATTCAGACTAACACAAAAGAGACACAATCAAAACTGTCAGATGACTTATTATCACGCGATAATAACTCAGAAATAGTCAAAATAGTTTGGATGTATTTTATCTTTCCTATTTACGGAAGGTTTCTGTTTATATCATAGGTTTGTGGTGCATTTCAATCTTAAAGAAAAATATATAAAACTTCTGATATTTCATAACGAGATATTAACACGTGGAACAGCCTTACGAAAATCTTATAGAAAGTACGATTGCCACCGTAAGAAAGGCTTACAGTATTCAATTATGCCAGGTAACGGAAAAGAAAAAATAATTCCCCATGTCCCCTAAAGGGCTCTGTAGGTCACAGCAGTTTATAGGTTGAAAAAAAAAAATCTAAGTTGAAAAAAAAAAATCTAAAGCTAGCTGAAATACTAATGACAGCATATAGACTATCACTAGCAAGTTGACCTACAGTAAAATACCCCATACAGCGTGAAAAAACTGGTTCAGCCCAGGCCTTGATCGGATGTTATTTTATCCATACAAAATGGGATCATTTTTACCCTAGAAGTTTTTAGAGTGTAGATTTGAATTCATTTTCTTTCCACTGACATGCAAATATACCAAACCACCACAAATCATCCTAAAACAAGAGTGATTCCTTTCCATGTATTTTAAAACAACTATTTTACCAGTTTGTTGTCTCAGTCTTTCTTTATACTCCACTCTGCTAATTGATAATTGTGTCAGACTGCTCATTAGACCATCTCCTTTAAAACTGCTTGACTTTGTATTTTCGCCCTTTCCTTCTCATGTCTTCATTTCATGTTTCCTTCATCTACTTGGCTCCATCCTGAGCCTTCTCTCTCCCTAGTCAGCATATGTTTCATAAAGTCCTTCAGGGCTTTCTTTCTGTCAGCCTGACTACAGATATTTCAGCACCTTGATTTCAGCGTAATTACATAAGGATAACTGATGACTCTCATTGAATGCATTTCTTTCTTCCTTCCTGTCAGCCCCATCAGGAAAAGGACCTGAGGCATAGCAATCACTCACTATCTCTCCTTTGCAGACGGGCACCAGAATCTTTACAAAGTTTACGAGTAAAGACAAAAGGAGATTTTTTTTTTCTTTTCTTGATTGCATAGTTATTATACAAGAATAACTCTCCCTAAATGCATTCCACTTTCTTTCTGTCAAACTAAAAGGAAAAGGACCTGGGGCACAGCAATCACCCGCTTCTGCTCTGCACCAGAGGGAGGTGCAACTATTTAAAAATTGTACAGATATTAGATATATTTTTTCAGCATTTAAGTTTCATAATCATGACAGGGACTTTGGCCTAGTATAAATGCTATTTTTGAGAACCCCACTTTGTAATAGTTGCACAGATATATAGATACCCACCAGGGAGTTACCAAGGGCAACTGTTTTACAATGCTTGACAGCGAACAGTTCCTCCGGGACGTCTCTGAATTACTCACTGGTTCTTTAATAACAGCTACAAAGAGAAACCCCATTTACACCTGACCACAATTTTCTTAACAAAATCTCCTTTGTTTGGAGGTTTTCTTTTAAAAGCATAGTTCCAAACAGAAAAACTGGCAGATTATTTGTTTGCACAAATTAATCTGAGTTTTGTTAGGAATTAAATACCAAAAGTATTAGTACCCATCCTGAGTTTGCTGTCTACATATTACACACAGGTTTCTAAAAAACAGCTTAATTTCTGAGACTTTTTAGTCTGTTCTGTTTTGTGTGAGGATGTTTTCCTGAATGTAAACATTGCATTTCATTTGGAAATCAAGGTTCCACAGTATGGAGGAAGTGTGGGGAGGCACAGAATCCAAGTTGCTTGAGGTCCACAGTGATAATTTGGGTTGCCAAGTTATTTGCTGGCAGTGGTCTCCTGCGTGTGTGTATCATTTACACTCAGAACATTTTACAGCGCTTTATGCTTTCCTTTGCTTACAATCTTTATGGAACTTTTGATTTTACTTTACAGCAGAAAATAGGACATGTCAACTCTGCTATTAGTACCAATTGCTAGCTTAAAGACCCAGATATCACTGTGTTGGCCTATCAGTAAACTGTTCTCACTTATATTCCATAGAGAATCTTGGAACTGTCTTCAAGAGAAGAATTTAGAAACGTAGCAATAATTCAAATAAACTAAAGGTCTCCATTAAATTAACATGTTCTTCTTCAATATGTCAGCAGTCCAGAGACTGATCACCTTCATGTTACACAAATTATAATCAATTCTTACAAAAAAACAAACAAACAAACAACATGATAAATTAACATGCTGTAGTAGGCATACTTTTCAGTAGGCCAAAATATTTGCACAAAAAATCTATTGGTGCATTGTATTGTTTTGGGATTTCATAAGATGTAAGCTAGAAATAAAAACAATTTTAAAACAAATTTAACAATATCTGAGTAATTAATACATTTCAAATATTAGTTTAAGGACACATTATCATTTTCTAATTTATCAAGATGCACCTGTTTAGCTCTGCTGTTCACACTTCATAGAAGAGATCTTCTGCTAGAGATGTTTTCAAAGCAGTGAATAAATTGCAGAAAATGGAGGAGAGTACCCAGGAGTTACAAGTTCGAAAACACACAGCGGAAATTGCTGTATTCATGTTGCATCACCTCAAGAATAGTGGATAAGGTATCCTGATGACTGTTTTTGTGTCGATTTCAAGACCACATTTATCTAAGTCTAGGTCTACTGTTGATGGTAAGTGGAAGGCAGTGGATAAGAGCACAAAGCAGAAATTCTAGCCAGCTTGCACACTTGTATACAATAGTATTGAATTGCTGTCACAATTTCTTATCTTTCAGACATTTTCCAAGTGTTCAGTGCCACTCCTTTATTATGTTTAAAACTATTACAAAATATATGGGGCATGTGCAAAAACCATTTTCTTTGGAAAGCTGGAGTGGAATGTAAAATATATTTTAGGCCCATGGTGGTCATAAAAGAGTCCTGAGGGAACATAGAATGAATTCAGAAAACAAACACTGACACTTTGTAATCTCTCTTCTTAGGCACACATCTAAGCTCAGCATGTGCAGAAACCCACTGCTGCACCAGCAGAGGGCCTCGCACCAGGGCCTTGATTTAATCATTGCCCAGCGAGAGGAGAGGCCAAGCAGGCAACAAAGCTGCCCTCCAGCCTTCTATCCTCCTGTCATCAATGCACCCTATAGGTTGACCCAGGAGAGGCCAATCCCTCATCCTCCACCCTCCACCTGGGGTGTTTGAAGATGAGAGGAACTGTGTGTAGAGGGAAGGGAGGACCAGGAGGCGGAGAGGCAGATGAAACCGAGGTTGTTTTCTTTGAACTGCTAATCACTGCGTTTAAAGTTGACCCTGCTTCCTGTCCCTCTTTCAGTGTTTAGCTCATTAAAATACACACCCTGATAAAAGATTTGGTTGTGAGTTCACCTCAGATATAATATTTATTGGCTAGTCCCACCTTGAAGGGCTCCAGAAATAAATCAACTTAATCTGAACTAATTTAAGATCTATTGGTCATTAATATGATAAATAAAGACCACAACTTGGAGCAACTATGTCATTGGCTTTACCAAAAGATTGTTCTATGAAATATTTTTAAAAATCTACATTTTTTAGGCTTCTGGTAAACAGTTCATTACAATAGCAACACAAATACACATGAGACAAAGCTACATGCACAAACTCACTCATGAGGCTATTTGGATTCAGCCTTACTCTGAACCATTGTACTGTAAATAATCTCTGTAATGTATGGTATGTCTTTATTTGATGTATATGAACCTTTTTGGTCTAATATTGGTGGTACATTGAAACACTAATCTAAGGACTAATTTTAGGTGACAAAGGAACATTAGAAACTAAAATGTGTAGACTCAGTGTAAATGGAAGGTCCAAACAAAGCCACTTTGGTATGGACCTAGTCAGAGTTACATGCTCATGCTAGGTGTGAATTGTGCTCAATCTCTGCTGGATCAGGTTCCAATTTGGAAGTGTTTGCATTGAAAACAGTGGGTCACAACAAGCCCAAGGAGACTCACATTGATGGTTGGCTGTGGAGGGAGAGCATGATAAGGCACAGCAAAGATGGAAAGTTGAGTAGCAAGGGATCAATCAATCATCACTCCTGTTGGTCTATATTGACTCAGAGGTCCCACTGGGCTACCACGGTCAATGTGCTTTCAGGCATTTTGTGTGGGTCGATGACGGAGCATGCCTGACTTACCTCTCACCTTTTGTGTGCGTGTGTATCAGTGTAATAAATTAGATGGGGTTTTTTCAGGTGCACTGAAAGGTTTTCATAGATTCCCCCATTACAAAAAAGCAGCCATTAGTTATCTTAAAGTGAATATGTGTTTGGAAATTACAGCCTCTAAAAATTGCATATTGATGGTACAATAAGGTGTACATAAACCCATGGTTTCAGTTCTTTTAGAATATTTCAAATGGTGTAATTTACAGCACCTTGCAAAAATATTCATTTTCCACATTTTCTTTAATTCACAATCCTGAATGTGTTTTGTTGGCATTCTGTATATCAGAACACCATAACACATAATTATTGGCTATTTTATTTATATTTGTTACATAAAATCTATTTCACCACCATAAATGGACATTGTGGTGGTAAAATAACAAAATTTAAAAATAGTATAGATGGTTTTCGAAAGGTTACATATCTGTGTTGATTAAACACAAAAAAAGCTCAGATAACAGAGAACCTAAGCAATAATAATAAAAAAAATCAAATTTAGATGCTGTACAGAGTGTGAAGAATCTGTTTAAAGAGAGTAACAAATTTCAGTCAGAATTTTAGTAGAATTTCAGTCAGATGGGTGAGTACAGGTTTAAGAACAGAAGAATTCGATTTTCTTGCACTATTACCAGAACTCTCACTGACTAATCTTTAAAAAGCATTCAAACTACTAAGTTAGCAAATGCTGTAAAAGGGCCCCTGGCCTTCCAAGTGTCTTTTATAGTAGTACAATCAGAAATTCTTCATGACACCTCCTGAGATTGTTGTGACAGATACTGACTCTACATTAAGTTAACCCATACTGTTATTTTTCAACTTGCCATGTTATCTGACAATATTTTCTTTTAAATTTTAAAAAAAATCAAACAGAAGCCACAACAAGGTCTAAAATATATATTGTAAGTGAGCTTCAGATATACACAAGACACAAGAAGAGACGGTAAAGAAATACAGGGAGAACATGGGCTCAGAAAGTGAGTTAAAAAAGAAACAAAATGAGAGTACACAAAAAAATAGAAATCTGTAGAGAAATGACTAAAAGTTTGAAAGATTGATGTGAAGACAGGGAGAAATGAAATAGGGTGGCACTCAAAGAAAGCTGTTTTGATGATTCTCTGCTTGGAAGAACATTTTCTTGTGTTTTCTGATTTCCGAAGAAAAAAAAAATTGCCCACCAGCTTAGCCTTTCCTGTACATACTATATTTGGGTTAATTCTTCCACCCCCCTTCATAAATGAAAAGCAATCTGTGAATGTGGAAAATCTAACTATGTTTTGTTGCAGGGTAGTAACAAGATATTGTATTTTGTTTATCTGGACAGGCATGAATGTGCACATATGTAAATAAGCTTAAACATACTGTTGAAATGAAAATCTGCATGATTTTACCAAAACATTTTGCAAGAGCTTTTTTTTTTTTTAACAAACTGCAGGGTCATCAATCATGTGGGTGCTATGAAGGCTTGATGGCACGGGAATACACTGACAGGATCTGAGTGATAGATGATTGACAGCTGATGATTACCTGAGCTGAGGGTTGGTTAGTGTCTCCTGGGTGAACCTCGCTGAAGCTCTGCCTCGAGTCAGGTGGACCAAGAAGAAAATAAATTTACAGAAAATAAACTGGGATCAACCGTGTATGTAAACTTTGAAAAGATTACAACAACGTTTCTTCATATAATTATTTGTGATCGTAAAGAGTGTGCAAAACAAACATGGGATATTCAAAGATATCACGATATGAGAGTACTAAACAAATAATCCAGAAAGATTTCTACAGGGAGAAACAGATTCTACATCCTTACATCACTTATACTTGTCAAGTCTTTTCTCTTTCTTCTTAACATTTCAAGCTCTTCACAATCTTGATGGATCTATATATAAACAAAAATGTTTTATATCGATGTAATAGACAACGACACAGAAGTGGCGCTCAAATAAAGCTGTGTTTTCCACTATCAGTATTAACCGCAGATTCAGATAAAACAACCTAAAACTTGTCCATAAAAGTAAACCTAGGAAACAATTATGTGAGATTAATATTTGTTTGAAATGGAAATTCTTTTATATGATCTCACACTCCAGGTCTATGTTGAGGACTAATAGCCTATGTATATGAGGCGGCTGCTCTACCTCAACACCATGCACCACCCCACTCCATCTGGTTCTTGTACAGGCAATGAAAGAGACCCAGATATTTTCAGAAAGCTGTCAGGATCTGTGTTTTTCTCCGTGTTTATTTTTGAGTTTCTGTGTCCCTGAGTCTCCGTGTTGTCCAGTCTACCCCTTGATCATTCCCAGGTGTGTCTTGTTCTGTGATTACCCTCTGTGTATTTAATCCCACCTGTGTTCCCTGTCCTTTATCGGGTTCTTGTCTTGTCTCAGCGTTTCATTTGGGTTGTTCCTGAGTGTGTGCCCAGTCCGTAGTCTTTGTCCTTTCGTTAGACCGGTTGTTACCGGCGTTGAGCTCTGGCTTCCACTCAGCCATGCTGCCTGGTGTTTTTCGACTGTTTTGGACTGTGTTATTTTGGAGATTCTCATCATTAAAACTATCTATTTACTTCATCCTGGGTCTACAAGCGTCTGCCTCACCACTTCACACCACAGCTCTTGACAAAAGCTGCTGAATGGTGCCCTTCGAAGACTAATGAGAATAACCATTGCTGACCTTTAAGATTGTGACAACCACTGTGTTTGTGTAGCTTTTATAGACACCTTCTAGTTTCTGTCCCATAATGGAGATTTAAAACTGTCAACAGGTATTGCTTATCATGGACTGGCATGAGTTCCGTTTTTGGTATGTAGCACTCCCAATGTGTAAGAATGCCTCCATATTTGCTACAACCGCATTCAGACCTTGGAGAAAATTTAACATATTTTAACTATAAAGAGTACATAAAATAATTTTTTTTATGATTGTACCAATACTCGTAATCCTGACCTATGTGACTTTACTAACATGCTCAATACACTCTAAGGACAGTCTTTGCCTCTGTTGAAGTCTTAGTGAATCTAAGGTCCATTGCAGTCCTTATGGTCCACTGTCTTGCATGTTTTAGGTGTTTCTCTTCTACCACACACCTGACTTAAATGGATGATTAATAAGCTTCTGCAGCACTCAATGGAATGCAGAGGAGATCATACAATCATTTGCATCAGGTGTTTGAGAACAGAGACATCTGAAATATGTAGGTCAGTGTTCCTTACGGACTGTAAATGAGAGACCGCTCTATGGCCTTTAGATCAGGTCACATTGGCTGACCAATTAAGCACAGACATGGCCATGGTCATTAAAGAAAGTACTGCCTTGGTACATTTAGTAGTTAGGTTGAAATGAGCAACTCCATAAACCTTGTAAGCAGAGGGAATATAGTGTTCTAAAATTTCCTGCTAGCTGATTTAGCTGACTATAGACTTATTAAAACAAATTGGACCCCCAAGCAACTCAGATTTTGTGTCTCCCCACTCTTCCCTCATACTCTAGGACCTTGATTTCCAAATGGAATGCAATTTTACTTTCACCTGAAGAGAGGATTTCGAATCACTGAGCAGTTTGCCAGTTCTCTTTTTTTCCTTAGCTCAGGTAAGTTGCTTCTGACATTGTCCCTAGAGTTCCTTGAGTTCAAGAGTGGATTAACATCTGAAATGTTACAGTTGTAGTCCTGAATACATCTGTGTGACTTTCGAATCACTCCACCTCCTGTGAATATCCCCTGAACATTTGAAGAGGCTTTTCTTCACAATCCTCTCAACAGACTGCAGGTATCCCTGCTTTGTGTGCACCTTATCTACCGCTGCTTTCCCTTCTACTATGCTGTCCATTAAAACAGCCAGGATATTATTTTACCAATCTTATGTGGAATTATCCTCCTTTTTGGGGACATCCGTGACTTACTGCTGAGCAACTGTCAAGTCAGCAGTTTTCCCTGACTTGACAGTTGTTTTTGTTACTGTATTTAACAAAAAAATATTTGTATTACTTGTGTAATATTTTGCCATTCTGCAAACTTTTCCATTATCAACAAAAATAAAAGAAAGGAAAGCTTTAAATGTGTGTATAATGTAATGTTTACAAGTTTCACTTTTTGACGAAAAAATAATTTAACATTTTAATTTACTAAGCTACATCTCCATCCATTCATTTTCCTTATGGGTTTGTTCTTGCTTGATCACAGGGAGGCTGGTGTTTGTCTCCTTGAAAAGCAACCAGCACAAGCTCGTACCTTAAGGCAGTTCATATTTAAGGAGACCAAAATGTTAAGACCAATATGCAGATCTAAAAAGCAACTGTATTAATTGTTTGGGGGAATTTTATCAAAAATTAAATTAGCTTTTTAGTTGCATATTCACATCTATCATATAGGTACTTTTCAAAACCTGCAAGAGGGTTAAGCAAATTGGGGACCAGAGAGTCAGAGTTTTCATGCACTTCACATGCCACCCTTCTTATCTACTCTTAGACAAATTATATAACCGCAGACACATTAGGTACATTTATCTTGAAGAACATGAGTTTCTTCTCTTGTTTTTCATTGCGCTGCAGCATAGGACTAAATTAACAATTTTTTGATACAACTCACTTTCTGAGTTGCTGAATCAGATAGGTCAGATAGCCTGTAGCCTGTGATTAATGGTGGAGTGCTTTCTCTGGGCGACTACCAAAACAGAAAAGAAGAGCTGAGGTTATTGGGTAAAATGTTGTTGAAATAAGAACAAGATTAATCAACAAAGAGAGGAAAACATTGGTTTTAGGAGTATATTAAAGCTCTCAATGAAACAAGCACTGATAAATAGTGGTTTGTTGCCATGTACCATTTGTGTCAATGTGATAAATTTAAAGCGATTTTTGTATGTTTGCTTAGTAGATGACAGAAATCAACAAAAATGCTCAAGTATCGGTAAATAAAAAGTTGGCAATTGCTGCATTAATTTATGAGTATTCATTTAATTATTCAAAATAACTTGCTCTTAAACATCATCTTCCCCACTTAATAAAGCTTATGAGTGGGAGACATGCACAGATAACATGCGTGTACCCCCCCAAAAATCTCAGCATATTAGCAGTCACACACACACTTATTTGGACCCACACAGTTCCTTTTGCCTCACAAAAACATGTCCTAACTCAACTTATCTTGCAACTCATCCATAATCAAATATGACACTCCTTGCCTCTTCCTCCCCTCTGTCACCCCCACTCCCTTCTCACGCACCCTCCTCTTGCTCTCAAATCCCAAAATACCAGTCTGCTGAACAGCAGAGTCTCCATATAAGCCCCAGGCCAATTAGAGTGGTGTAGTAGCATTGTTATGTGCCTGTCATGGTGGGTTTCTCCTCCCCACTCTGTTTGTGGCAACACAAACTGCTGCTGGGCCACAGGCAGCTTAGAGCCGGAAAGGAGATGGAGGGAGTGAAGACAGGAGGAAGAGAAAAGGAGAGGAAAACGTCATACTGTTTAAGCAGAGGTGACTTCTAAAAATGCAATTCTGGAAGAGTTTTTGAATACTATTGCTTGGAGTTATTCTTCATTAGTACATACACAGTAAGAAAGCATTAGCTAGATAAGAGAAGATTTAAAATACAGATCATGTTGTTTTTCTCTTAATCATCCTCCCACTATACACATCTGATTACAATCAAAATCCCAGCTTTCTTGGGTGGAGGTGTTCTGCATAAATATTAGCTGATTTTAGTACAACTACCCAAAAATAAAGTGGTAAAGCAATCTTATTTGACATAAAATAAAAGTAGAGGGAAACAGTGCATGGAAAGTGATGCGACGCAATTTCTTCTGACTACATTTAAACAGAGCACAGGAGTCCAAAAACATCACTGCTAGTTTAACTGGTCTCTCTAAATTCTCCTTAGGTCTGAGTGTGTGCATGGTTGTTTGTCCTGTCTGTCTCTGTGTTGCCCTGCGATGGACTGGCGACCTGTTCAGAGTGTACCCTGCCTCTTGTCTGTTGACAGCTGGTGATAGGAACCAGAGTGGTGGGTGCTCCCGACCCCATGAGATGGATGAGATTTATATGTTGTAAATACTGATCTGTGGATTATGAATGAGTTCACGATGCTGAGGAACTTCAGACTTTGACACCTGATGGACTTCAAGGAAAAAGCTAGCAAAATGTCACACCCTGAAACTTCAAAAAGAAATGTTTTTGAATAGAAACCCTCTTTTAAAAGATTAATGTAATCAGTTTTATACTATCGGGTTAATTGATGACTTTAAATTCTGTGCTGTGACCAATATGTTTTGTAAGAGATATGTGTCACTCCCCACAAAACTTGCCCATGTCACCCTGAAACCACCACTGAAACTGTAGATACTGTATTTTGCAAAATGGCTCTCAAGTAACTGAGATATTTAAAATTAGTATAATGGTAAATGTAACACCAACATCTGCTTCCTGATATAACATTTACGTTTCAGTTTTATTCTGGTCTGATTCATAATTGCTGGAGGCTGTTGCAGGTGTCACTGGATAGGGACGGGGTTCACACAGGCTCCCAGACTCTCTCAGGGAAAAAACACAAAAAATGGCAAATTATAATTAAATTATTGCTACCCTATGTAAGTGGCAATTTTTTAAAGCATATCTCTGTAAAAAGAGATACATACCAAGTCTCTAATGTGTTTCTGGGTAAAAAAAAAACAAACAACCCTGTGTGAAGGACATTTATAGTGGGTAAAGTTTTCAATTTACTTTAACTACATTTTAATGTTGATACAGAGTGAGGGAATACTGTGAGTGTGTTAAGCTCACTGTGTTGGCAAGGTTAGTGTGTTAAGCTTTTGAAAGTTGTTTTTTTACTCACACCCACAGAGTAAGTATAAATGGATTATACAATTATAAAACTAGCTGAAATTAATCAATGCTGTTGTTTAGGATTATATATATATATATATACACTTTAATGCACCATAAAAGCACAGGTGATGTGAAATCTTCTCTGAGTTTTTTTTCTATATCATCCATTTTTTCCTTCTCTTCCCCCAATAGATAGAGAAAAATGTTTTGTGAGTGCAGAACAAATCTGAGCTGCCACTCAAAGCAAACAATTACAAGAAATGATTTTTCCAAGCAGACAGTTGCAGCAGGGTGCCTTTTATTAGCCATACTTCTTGCAATTATGGCTTTCTGTTTTTCATATATTAATGTATGCTGTCACACGAAGATGATATTTGCATTGATCATTTATGATTATAGGGTACAAAACATTTTTCAATCTCATTTTTTAAGGAGAAGTTTGTTTGTATCTCTATTTATCAATCACTGTACACAAAATAAAAATAAAATCCTAAAAAAGGTCAAATAACAAAATAAAGCTTGAATATTCATGTTTAGCTAACATGAAAATGATGCGAACTTATACAAATTTTGTTAACTTTGCATTTACCTCAAGTAACATTTTATTTTAGCGCTGTGTATCTTATTAGCTGCAAAACTGCAAAGGTACTTGGGGAAAAACAATTGAACGGCTCATTTTGATAATCAACATAAAACTTCATTGACATTATATCAGTTAAATACTAATTGATCCTTTATCTTTAGTAATGAGCTTCAAGTCTTTCAGATTGGAAAGATTCCTCAACATTACTCAAATTTTCAGCTCCCTTCATAGATTCTCTCTCAGGCTACGTTTACACAAGACTGCTGCCTGGAAACTGCCAATATTTTCAGACATTGATTGGGGAAAAGTTCCATGTTAAGATAACACCACCAAGACACTGTAGTTGTTTTGGCTGTGCCACAATATGGCGCTGGGATTTTAGCATGCTGTCAAAAGTGCATTCTCTTTTTACCCTTAGCTTCTACCTCAGTAACTCCCACCTCATGGTAAACAGTAACCAATCTCTATCTTCCATGAATGAAGTTCTCATATAACATATATTCTCCTTATCAAAGATTGCAATCCGCCAATGCTATCCACCATTCTTTTTGTTATCTGCCCGCATATGCGTAAAATAAACCCTGCATTCTGTAATGTCACACTCGGTGTGGGGTATTACAGAAAGGTTTCAGTCTAAGAACCTGGTTTTAAAATGTGCCAGTTTCAGAGTCTCCAGTCACTGATGTTGCGTAAATGAGCGGCTGGATTGCAACGGAAATGCTACGTTTTAACTGAAGAGTGGGACTCTGGAATCATCAGCTACTCCAAAACAATAATAGCAGAAGAACCACTTTTCTACTACAGTACTTCTCCCACAGCATAGTAGACGATATAAACCACAAGCTGTTGGATTGATATTCAAATTAAGACCTTTTGTTTTTGGTGAAACCCTGTTTTTTATTTCTCAACTTAAAATTAACACTTTTTTTTTCCTCAGATGTCTTAATATACTTAGCCTGCTCACCATACTCAACAACCGCTGAACTGTAAGCAGGTTTTAGCACTCAAGTAACTTAGGGTGAAACTTATGGTTCTTGTTCTTGTCATGAAGTGCGGGTGTAGTGGTGGTGAGGCAGAGGCAGGAGACCCAGGATGAAATGAATAAGTGATATTTAATGTCGTCCAACAAACCAGGGCAGCACTGCTGAGCGGGAACACAGGGGCTCATAACAGGTAGCGACAAGGCAAACGAATGGACTAGACAGGCTAACATCAAAAGAACTCAGACGAGGACCCGACAAAGACGCAGACACACAGGTGAGACTAAATACACAAGGGGTAATCAAGGAACGAGATACACCTGGGAGTAATCAAGGGGAGACAGGACAACACGGAGAGCACAGAGACACAGAAAACTAGAAATAAGTACACAGAAAACACGGAACCTGACAGTTCTAGGATATGCAAACGTTTTCGAATGTACATTTCAAATTTAATTTTATAGTAACATGCAAGCAAATATGGAAATGTTTTCCCTGTATAAAACATTCTTCTACATATGCTTGAGATGTGGAAATATTCCCACAGGAAAAAAACATGCTTTTCATGTTACACATTTGATTTTCTTCTCTGCTTTCAGCTGAATGGACATTTGACCACATGTTTTACCATGTAAACACATCTCTCCACACACAATTAGAATGGAAAATGTGAACTTCATGAATTGTTTTTCACAAGTTGCAGTCATTTAATACAATCAATGTTAAAGAAAATTGTTGAAGAAAATTAAATATTACATGAGGTTTTTTCTTTTGAGACAAGTTGAGTGCCATTTTTTGACTTTCACTGGTACATCAGATAATTTCTTCTAATATCATCATCATGCCTTTTACATGTCTTAATTGACATCTAGTCAAATTCTTTTTTTTTCTTTTTACCAGGAAGCCTTGTAGTTGAGAGGCACTTGCCTTAGTTTAAATGCCAGTGTGTCTTTGCTGTCACAGCAGTGCATTACAACCCTCTATTTCACCACCCCCGCTTATGTGAAGGGCCCATTAATGGTTCCATGGGAGGAGGACTCCGATTGGATTCAGTTCCTGTTGTCAGTTGCAATAAGGGGAAAAAAAATATATGTTTACTGTCAGCTTCTAGTACAATAGAGAGAGAACTGTTTCATTGCATTACTTTTCCTTTTAGAAAAGTCACAAATCAGTTCTGATCTGTTGTCCAGTAACGACTGTAGAATTAGCTATGACTAATTATTTTATTTGTCTACCTTTTCTGCTTAGCTGATTTTTATTGCTTGCTGAAATGCATCTGTTTTATTACAAATTTCAGGAAGATATTTTTTTAAATACAGATGTTAGTGCACAGGGACCAAGACTGTAGTGGAGTTGCTCTTGACAGTTTTGTTTTATGCCTTATTCGACAAGGCTAATGTGCTATGGAGAGATATTACATGTAGTTACTGACTGAGTTCAGTCAGTAACTGCATGGGAGTTCTACCACATAGACTGGCTTAAAGGAGGGACAGTTAACTTTCTTTAAAGCAAAGTAGGAAAATACCTATGAATAGTGTGAAGCCTCATTACTTGAGTAAATGGGTAAATGCCCCATGGCCTGTACCACCCACAGTATGCCAGCTGCAAGAGCAAATTGGTCTCTAGAGATTTGTATACATGACTATGTGAATGCCTGTGTTCATTTGTGTGTTGTACAGTATGAAAGTGGGAGAAAAATATGATTGAAGTGGACAAATATGCCAGAAATAACTTGATTAAATTAAAAAAAATAAACCAAACACTATTGAGTGTATGTCTTCCTTACATCAAGTTATCTATTAAAGTGTATTCGTTTAGGTAAATAAAATTACACAGGAATACAGATATGACACAATGCAATTTCTATTTAAGCAAAAGTGAAATGCAGAGGCATTGTGTAAAAAGGAAAGCTTGGAGGAGCACCTAGTAACTGTGTCCTCAGAAACAGATTGGTCTGAGTGGCACAAGAGGCTTTTGATACATGTGCTTCTGGAAAAATCGCAGGCTTAAGTGATACAAATTAAGAAATAATGCGATAAAAAATGTATAAATGTAAAACAAACCCGCTCCAGAACATGAGTTTAAATGTCAAGATTTAAAGTACCATTTAAGGATAATATATTTTTTCCACACATTTTTCATTTTCAAGTAACAAGAGATATTTCTTCCTCATTTTTTATGATTTTAAGGAATTACGCACCCTCTCACTTTTTGACACCTATATGAATTTTAAAAATGCATAATAACATACAATGCACCAGGAAAGTATTCACTTTTTCCACATTTTATGTTACAGCCTTATTCCAAATTGTTTTGAATTAACATCTTTCCTCAAAATTCTACACACAAATACCCCATGGCAATATTATGGAAAAACCTTTGAGTGTTTTGTAAATGTATTAAAAATAGAAAATCAAGAAATCACATAAAAAGGACACAAGCAAAATGGACTCAGATACATCAGTTCTGTCAGAAGGAATTGGGGTAAACTGGCTTCTTATGTTTCTTTTGAAGTAAAGATTTCTTCCTTGCCAAGCGGCTCTTCAGCCCATGTCAGTACAATACTTGTTTCACTGTGGATAAAGATACTTTACTACCAGCTTCAGACAGCATCTATTTTAGGTTGTTGGGTATTGTTCTGTGGCCAACTTCGGACCATTTGGGACACAGAACTCATCTCTTTCTTGAGCATAATGATAGCTGGACTTCCCTATCATGTCTATACTTGCAAATAACTGCTTGATTAGGTGAACATGGCATCTTTAACACCTGTAAATAGTTCCTAAAGATTAATCAGAATTGTGCAGCTGCATAGTTATCTTCCTGATAACTTGGTTGATTTCATTTGACCTTCCCATTATGTCAAAAAAAGAAAGCAGTGGATATAAGTTGTGGCTTTAAAATACATCCACAGGTGTGTCTATAATTATCTATCAGGAGTTTGTGGAAGGAAGCCCAAAAAGCTTAACAAAAGTGATACATTTTATAAGACAGTCATCTCTGATACCAACCAAATATATGAACATTTTTAATTTAAAAAACATTACAAAACTATTTCTAAAAAAATGTTTTCACCAAGTTTTCTGGCATTTAGCAAACATAAGCAATTTTGGTAATTCTAACTAAGCTAAAACAAGAAAAGTTTGATGTAATTTACCTTCAGACAGTGAGTAAAACTTGTGTTTGTGTCTTTTTTATGCAAAACATGTTATCTGATTTCAACTGTAGAGCAATTTCTTCAGAATTTGCTCTACACCCAGGTATAATTCTATATGTATAAATGGCCTCAGCAGGCACACACACCTGACTTCAAATGATTCCCAGATATTCACTCACTGAACTGTTTTATCTTTGTAAATACATTTTCTCTGTCTGTGTGATTGGATTCAAGCTTATTTTCAAAAGTTTAAATATGAACCCCACTTTTTGTAAAAATTTGGATTTTGTTAACCTAACACTTTTGTTTCAAAACTTTCTGCATAACTGCAAGAGCAGTTTGGGGAAACCAACCTGACAGCTTGGGAAACTCAGCATTACTACATTAATGCAGCAACATTGGGTTTGTCACATTTCCAGTAAGTTGGTCTCCCAAACCTTCTGCTCACACTGAAGTCACTGGAGTCAAAAATGATTTTTTTTCTGTTATTCATTTAAAACAAATAAAAAATGGGATTCCTTATTTAAAAATGGCAATAAATATTTTCTAAAGCTGAACTAATACTCCCAGGAAGTATTCTGTACCAAAACTAAAAGATTTAATGCTCAGGGGCACAATTTAATTTTAGTGCTCATAATATGGCAAGCCATAAGATTTGATCCACAATCAACGCAAAATTTTGCGCTAGTAGAATATCAAGGTTAGATTGTTACACAAAACCGTCACATCTGATTCTTATAGACCAAAGCCGTTGGTATGCAATTACTGTGAAATACTTCAATTTAACACAGAAGAATACACAAGGAAAAATCTATTAGCTACTATTATATACACATTAGCATAAAACAACATATAAGCTATAAATCTTCTGTTCAACTTATGTCACTAATACTGTTATAATCTAAGTAGTTTTTTTTTTTGATCATGGTGAAATTTACATAAAATATGGGGTGCCTCCTTAAGAAACAGGTCAGGGAGCTAAGTAATCTACCTACTAGGTAATCTACGTAGCCAATAGGAAATTTATATTAAGAGTGGGTTTCAACCAATCAGAATGCATACTGCCGCTGTAGGTCCCGCCCTTCTCCTCCGTATCTGCAGCATTGTTGTGTGTGGAAGAGATCCGACATGAGGAAGGTACTGCTGAGCTGTGCAGCATGAGACTCTATGTTAAGACGGAAAAAGTACTAGATACGAACTTGCAACAAACTCTTTTGCAAATAGATTTGCCGTTTATTATCCAACTTCTGAGCTGGAAGTAGCTGAAGTGAGTAAACAGACCGAGCTTCAGTTTTTCTGCTGAGTACTGTTAAAGCTACCTCGTTAGCCTCGTTAGCTCTTATTGGCTATTGGGTTTCTGGAAGTTCCTGCTCATTCTCCGTTCAGCTGAAGGTAAAAACTAATATATAGAATATGCTTACTTTATACATAATGAAAGTTAATATTACTGAGGTTAAAACATCAAAAATATGTCTTGTTACATTATCTAGTGCCCCAGGTGTGTGGTCTAAGAGCCACCATATTGTTGTTCCCATTGTGTCGCATTGAGATCAGAGATCCCTTTCAATGGAGATTTTGTTCTGTTTAGCACATACCTGAATTGGAACTGAATTTGTTAATCTGTTACTCTATCACAGTTTAGAACTCAGGTTACCAGGGCTCACCCAAAAGATTTTAAACAGAAAATTAGCACTTGGCCAAGTATTATTGCTACTTATGTATTTCATTGTGTGTAATTTTATTTTCATAATTGTGAGTCTTGTACAACTGTTTGTCTATTTTATGGTGTAGTTCACTAAAGCCAGTCTGGTTCTTTAACTTAATTTAACAGCCTTTGTGTCTCATTTAAACACCCCATTGCAGGTGTTTAAAAAAGCCCCACAAAGGGCCAATAGCCAAATTTATTGGCCCATTGATTTAATATATTCAATAATCTTAACTGCTCTGTTACAATTGTATGTATATTTTTTTCGACTGAATGTTTCATTGTTTATCAAGTATTGTTTTTTCCCATGTTCCATGAAGGCACCACTTAGCTGCACAGGGTACTTCTAGTCTACAGAGATAGAAAATATTTTCCCACAGTCGGGAGAGCAGTTCGACTTTGAAACTTAGAGATTTGAGCAATTAATTCATCATTTTATAAGCACAGGAACAATACAGTTGACCCGGTGATGTCTAAATACCATTGAGGCTGGATTAAGTTGTGACAAATGTGCTGGTAAGTCGGTACATTTGTATGCAATGTGCATTTGTGCTTTTCTTTTCTGTGTGAAAATGGTGAAGATTTATTAGTTTATTAGTAGAAAAATAAAAACAATAAAAAAAACTGGAGGCTATGAGCTGCTGGTGGGTTGTGAGCTGTGTTAGCCCTTTGAGGTGTAAGCTAGCTGAGCCACATGGTTTAGTTTCTTTTTTTTTGCATGCTGCTGTGAACCGATTAGTAGTTCAACATAAACTTCAATGAGTGATTTGATTGTGCCCTGGACATTACTATTATGTTTTTAAATAAAATTATATTGGTAACTGGCTAGTAACATTAATATGCGAAAGAAAATATTTTTTCTCAGAGATGGTGCATTTATTGAATTATTATTTCATTTTGAAATAATTCAAATAATTAAATTATTTAAATTAAGGGTAAGGATAATTAAATTAAGTGGATTGATCATTTTAGGAATTAGGAGTTACTTGTACATTGTGTTAAGGCTGTTCTTTTGTTTTTGATAGAATCAGCTTTCAAGGACTAAGCTGAGATGCATGAGAACTGGATGCTGGGCGTATACCAGGACATTCCATACCACGACTACATGCTCCCAGAAGGGTAGTAGGATCTCTGAAGAATTTTTTTCTTTTTCTCCACAGAGGATTTTTTTTGTTTTGTTTTTTAACTTGAGATTACAGAGCATTTTATTTGTTGCCTTTCTTTGGGTCACACCTGATTCTATAAAATAACTGATTCATTAAAAGAAAGAGGAGTAATATAACTCTACTCAAAATACCCCAGGACAAGTGAACCTTGACTGTAGAAACAGATGTGGACAATACCGTAATTTCCAGACTATAGAGTGCACCTGATTATAAGCCGCACCCAGTACATTTTAAAGGAAAAACCATTTTGTACATACATAAGCTGCACTTGTCTATAAGCCGCATGTGCCTACATACAGACGGTACACAGAAAGAGTTTTGAAAGTTTTAATAATATACCTTAGCTTTTCTTTCCAAACAGAGCCTGTGACGCGGCAGTAACAGCAGCAATACGGTAGTAACACAGCACTAATAGGGCTGGTTAAAAAACACATACCGGTAAAAGTCACTGAGAGCCGTCTTCATCTTCCTCCTGTGCATTGAGACGTGTTAAGTTACATTAAACTTGCATCTTCCTCGACACATATACATATTCCATGTGTCTCACTCTTACCTTTTCTGCTCGAGCGCCCCTGGCGGCCGTTAGAAAAAAATGCATAAATAAGCTGCATCATTGTATAAGCCGCAGGGTTGAAAGCGTGTGACAAAAGCCGCGGCTTATAGTCCGGAAATTACGGTATGTTCAATAGACATTATAGGAACTGAATTGAGCTCAATGGGGGAGGGAAACTGAGAGTTGAATGTTTTATTTATTGTGTCAATGTGTTTTGGGTGGGGGAATGAAAAGTGTGTTCACTGATGTCCCTCATTAAAGTCATTAACTATTCAGGTTAAATTCTTAAAGTCCACTGCATTCTTTACCAAAAATGCTTTGGGTGTGTTTTATTGTGGTTATAGGCTTGTTTTCCTTTTAACCTTGTACAGTTGCCATCGCCAAACCTCCCACGGACCTAAGAGAAGTGACCCTAATTGTGTAGACTTTAGTTGTTTCAACAAATCACAGCAGTAGATATTTAGGCATTCTGGAATACTCAATTTACGAAGGGTTACAGGTACAAGAAGGTGGTTGGGTAAAACAGGAAAGTAACAGGAGGATCAGGCAAGGAGTGAGAGCAGGAACTGAATTGACATGCTGAGTGTTCTTTATTCTAAACTAAAGTGATTAAAGAAGTGAAACATTCCACCAGCTTTGACGTTCTGGAGCTGTGTATTAAAACAGCGACATTGGCCACTGATTTAAAAATGACTCTTCTTAAACGCCTTTCACACTGTTTCCTATCTTCCCATGTTTGCTGTGATATTGGAAAACTCGTGTAACATGAGACCAAATTAATGGGATTTTGTAGAGGATCAAATCTGGGAAGAATATGTCAGTTTGATGTGTTCATCAGTTGTGGAAAAATTGACACATGTAAATGAAAATGTCATTTGTAATTTCTTGCAACTTCACATTCATAGCTTGTTTGTCTGGAATTGTTTCGCAGGTGACACTTTTACTCACAATCTCAAATTGATTATACATGCATGTGACTATTTGTACAAGTTTGGATTTTGTGCTCGGCAACTTCTCACATCGTCATCCACAAATCTTCTGATCTCGAATATAAGTGTGAATGTTTTGAAACGTATTTACCTCCATAGACAACCAGCATCTCTATATGGTATGTCTTATATACTGACAGGACACATGTTACTTAAACTGTCTTTTGAACTGCTGATAAGAGTTCAACCACATCAGGACTGTAGGAAGCAGTTATAAACACTGTCTTTTAAAAAAATCTGTTTTAAATTAAGCTGGTTAAGTTGGCTCTCTGCCTGTGGAAAGTCTTTCTTGTTGAATTTTTTCTAGCCTCTATTAAAACCTGTCTCTAGCTAGAATTCCACTCTAGAGTTGGTTTGCGCAAATACTAATCATTATTCTATATATATCTTAAATAGACCTCATAATATTTAAATACCTTTTAAATAATAATAGAAATATATGCATCAAAAAACTGCATATTATCACATAGGAACGTCTGCCCTTCACAAACATTTCTAGTGTTCATAACACCTCAGGTCACTGGGGTCTTTCTGTCTGTCACTTATATTGGTTATATGTTTGTGTGTTCTTTATGTGCTTATTTTATTTATTGCAAAGAGGAAAATGGGTGGAAAAATCTTGCAGAAATGTTCACAGGTTAGTGTTCCATTTTTGTTGACCATAACTGTATTAAAAAGTAAACTCAATAAAAGAATGTGGGAGACACTAAAAGTTGCATGTCTAAAAGTGAAATGCAACTTCAGTATTGTCAGTATTTCAAAGAAACCTATTTCACTCAGTCACTCAACTATATTAAAAAAACATTAGTCACGCACAGAAACACACAAATAAATATTCACCAAATGAACTTCAGACATAAAAAGACTTGCACACTCTGAGTTGTCCATAAAGCTAATGGAGTCTTCTGCTCCCTGGAGAGTATGTGACAAGTTGAATCAGCTTGAGGAGTTGAAGACTTGTTAGTCCCTCTGGTATTTGCTTCCATGTAGAAACATCAAAATAAACACCATTGTAGAAACAGACTTAAGCTAAGCGAGTGGCTATATTTCTCTGGCTAAGCACTTATATCACCGATTCTAAAAATTATGTGGTAAATCAAATGTATAAATAAAACAGAATAAAAAAAACAATAAAATATGGATGTGATTAGTGTACAAATTGAGCTTGTCATTTTAAATTAGTAGTGTGATATTTATGTTTTGAAAAAAATCAACTTTTTATGTTTTGTATCATGTTATGTTATTCCCCATCAGCCCTGGTGTTAAATGTCTGAAGTCAGATAAAACAAATAAAAATGTTAATAAATTATTCATCTGAAAGCAAATATCTGAAAAGTTTTGCTTTTTAGTAAATATGGAGCTCTACAAAATGCAGAATACATGCAGTGAACCAGCTATTACCATAGCTTACTCACTGGTCCCTTTTGTTGCTGAATATAAGCTCATACTTTTCTGATTTTACTGCTCTCTATGCTTAAAGGTAAACGTGCCATTATTTGCAATCCTATAGGATTTAACTGGCATGTTTCACCTGGTGTGTGCATTTAAACAAACAACATAAAAAAATCTGCTTCATTTAACAGTAGCCCACATTTTGAGTCAGTCCTCTGTTCACTGCCGACTGACAAAGAGAAAATTAAGGAAAAAACTTTTTACAGAAACCCCAAAGCTACTTAAGTTCCTGCCAACATTTTATTTTCCAAATAAGATTAGTCACTAACCTTTACATGGCACTGTAAGTAAATAATCATATTTTTTGTTTTAGAGTGATAAATAACATAAAATAACTTCACTATATTATGGACTGGTGTGAACTCAAAAGGCTTTTTGATGCAGTTTGCCAGCTGACAAGCTATGCCCAATTTGTCAGGCCACACGGGAGACATCCTAACCAACAAAAATTCCCACACATCCTACTTGTAATTAGCACCAGGAGGCTGACATGCCCATTTTTCTCCCAGCTGGCTGCTCGTATTTGTGGCAAATTCAATATGACATGAATGCGGTATTAACATCGGTGGGGAGATGTCAGCAAAGAGTCCCGCGGCATATTCCTCCAACTCTATACAGTTAGGCTCTTAATGAGATTTTTCGATGTAATATGCCTCAGAATTCCACAGTGCTGACAGACCTCTATCGATAATTTTATCCACATATTCTTCCATATTTTGGGTAAAAATACACAACATCTTAAGAAAACCTTTTAGTGTATATCCTATTCGAGAGGTGCATCTGAATAAATTATATTATTATAAATTATTTTCAAAAAATGAGTTTACTTCAGGAATTCAGTTAAAAATAGTAATACTCATATAATTTAAAGACTCTTTCCACCCAGTGATATGTCTCAAGTATGTATTTATGTGAATTTAACACTGTTTCTCAGGAAATGTTATTACATAAGATCACAATACAGATTTAGTTTTGAGAAAACGCAAAGTAGGATCAACAGAAGCAGATGGTAAGACTCAAGTCACCGCTGTCTGTCAAAACATCTTGCTGAGCCACGAGCAACTTGGATTCTGTGTCCTTTCACTCTTCCCCTAGACACTGGAAACTTGATTTTCAAATAAAATGACAATTGAATTTTTATTTGAAAAGAGGAATTTGGACCAGTCCTCTTTTAGTCCATCTTAGACAAGATACTTCTGATGCTGTCTCTGTTTCAAGAGTGGCTTATCTTAGAGAATGCTGTTAAAACACCTATTCCAGGTTTTTCCAAGGATTTGGGTCATTTTACACAACGTGAACGACACTACCTGAAAATGAAGTGAGTGTTGCCATTTCAGCCCCCAATCGAACCGTGTCTACTGGACTATCAGGTGTGAAAACACCCTAAAATGACAAGAGGTTCTAAAATAGCTCATTCTGAAAGGAGTTCAAAATAATCAAAACTAAGCTGGTGAAATCTCATTATTTGAGAATGATTTTGTGGGAAAAATGTAATATGTTTTATATTGCTCACATCCTTTCTTGTTCAAGGAAGCAGAAGGTTTTCATCATGCAAGGTGTGTTCAGGTTTATGAGTTTAACACAATAACAACAGGATGTCGTGGAAAACATAGAAGATTTTAAGAGTTTATGAGGCATTGGATATAATCCTATAAAGTTTATTAAAAGGGTAAATGTTTGAAAAATTTCAATCAAAATGCATGGACTCTGCCAATGTCTGAAAAACTCTTAAGTTTTTATAAGTGTTCTGCCAGGTGATTTAACAGGAGCAGCTGAGGTTCCAAGGTATGGGGACTTTTCTTTCTTCCTTTCTCTCTTTGCTTTACTTGCTCACTTAAACCTGCGCTCACACATATTCACAAGCATGCTTTACTACCTAGTTGTCCTTGCTGTGCCTCATAAAGACAGACTAAGGAGGCCTGGATGGTTTCAGGCAATAAAAGGGGAGGACTATGAAATAGCATTATACGCGAAGACACAACAGATGGCTACTGCTGGTACGTCTTCACTAAATATGACACCAGAAAGGACAATGTGAAGAGGAGTAGTACTTTCTGCATATACGTCCTACTGAATAAGGACACAAGATCTTGTTATAGGCAAGGTTGCATATTTAAAGTTGTACTCAACAGATGCTTATTGTGCTGTAAAGTGAAAAAAAGAATAACATAAAAAAAATAAGATGATGAGTCCCAGTAGGGGGCAGAATTAGTCCAGAAACAGACTGATTAAAGAGTAGAAGATAGAAAAAAAAATATCCTGCTATATAACAAGGTGTTTTTAACTAAGACAGAAATGTCGCATGGTATATTGCATCACACTGTCAGAATATGACATCTGGTTGCTATGGATGCAGCTTGTGTATCTTTTATCTTCATGACAACTTAGTTTGTTTTTTCTTTAGTTGCTTAAAAAAAGCATTTAAAACACAAATTTTCTCTAGTGAAGAGGTTGGAAGTAGTGGGGGCAGATGTTGTTTGTGTTGTTCAATGGATCACTGGCCTAATTGTTACTCTAGAGAGTTGTGCCAAATAATAATAAAAAAAGAGGGAGCGATAGAGAAGAGAAAGCAGTTGTTTCAGAAATCTAGGGATAAATGAAATGACACAAAAAACCTGTTTCAACAAACTATCTTAAGAGAATTAACCTAGTCAACTCAGTTGGGCAAATAATGGTTGTTGAGACAATGAAAGCACCTTAATGGCTGTGTCTGTTTTCATTGTAGTACCTTTCAGCCACATCTTAGTGACATAGAAGGATGACGGTACTTAAATCCCCATAAGCCTGAATTTTAGAATGAGATTTTTAATGCAGCACAGTGTTTTGTTTTTTTTTTGTTTTGTTTTTTAGACATAAATAAAAGCAAACTATGTCTTAAAGGAAATGTTAATAACTTCAAACATATTACCTCCCCAAGACTGTTGGAGAATTAACCTGGTCTTTCTCAGCATTTCTTCTTGCATGGTGTGGATGTTTGTAAATGTAGGTCAAAAACGTTACATTTGTTTTATTCAAAAAACATAAAAAAATCTGTGACCTATCCCAACGGTCATTGAGTTTCCTATGCACTGACGATTGCCTTCATACAAATTTTTTCTTGATTCTAATCGCCCTTCAGTGCTGTCTGGGTTTTCTCCCATTGAGTTGGATTTCTCCAGTTGAGTTTCAACTGGGTCAATCAGCGAACAGATGAAGTTGTGAATAACTGAGGTAATTTTTTGCACTGTTTTAGAATTGTAGTCTGCCTATGTTTGTGGTTTGGAAATGAACAAAGCCATTCGGCTCATCTTGAATGTGTGTATTCCTCTTGCTCCAAC
Source organism: Alfaro cultratus (assembly GCA_903066825.1). NCBI lineage: Eukaryota > Metazoa > Chordata > Actinopteri > Cyprinodontiformes > Poeciliidae > Alfaro > Alfaro cultratus. Next base: position 41,677 of record CAEFZX010022717.1, on the reverse strand, counting down.
TGCAAGTCCTGTGGGACTTCCAGATCCAGACAGAATGGTAATGGTGAACCAACCGGACATTGTGGTAGTGAATAAACAACAGAGGAAAGCAGTTTTGGTAGATGCAGCAATACCAAGTGATTGCAACATCAGGAAAAAGGAGCACGAGAAACTGGAGAAATACCAGGGCCTCAGAGAGGAACTGGAAAAGGCCTGGAAGATGAAGACCACAGTGGTGCCTATCTATATATATGTATATAAAGTTTCAAATGTTAACAGTAGTTTTTAAGGGTAAGGACAAATATGTCTTTTTCGTGTCTTTCCTTTAAACCATATTTCCTGCATGGATGATGTTTTGTAGCAAATATGGTTACTACATCCTGCTTCTGCATACATGCATCACCAAAGCGAAGTCAAATAACCATTTTTGTTAAGATATTTTCTTTCAACAAAACAATCTGTTTTGTGAATACTGAGTTTTCTAGATAATATTTATACATAGAACACATAATCCCCCCATAAATTTGCTTTTCTGATCTTAAGTTAATGACTCAAAGGGCTTTTTATGACAGAAATTTGTTTTAAAAATGCCTATTTGCTTGAACAGAAATGAAAAATGCTATAATTTATTAATATTTCATTCTTTTAGATCTGTACAATGTAATAATTTAAGCTTTAGGCACATATTTTGCTTTCTTTTTCTTTAAATTGTGACAAAAAAAAAGTACATAAGGAATATTCCATCCATCCATTTTCTTACACCCTTGTCCCTAGTGGGATCGGGAGAGGTGCTGGTGCCCATCTCCAGCCAACGTTCCGGTCGAGAGGCGGGGTACACCTTGGACAGGTCGCCAGTCTGTCGCAGGGTAACACTGAGACAGACAGGACAACCAACCATGCACACACACACACACACACACTACATAAAGAATATTTTAGTACTAAAATTTCTTGAAACTGATTACTATTTTTTTCTGAAATTACAAGTGATTAAACAGAGAATGTGTTCTAAGATACAGCTCACAGGAGATGCCTGTCTAACTGAAAGGTAAGACTTCAGTTTTTATGTGTGAATTGCTTAGAATACCTTACATTCCTTATTAATTTATATTTTGCTTTAAAAGCACCAGAGTAAATCTTTATTTTCTTTACTTCATCATTGTGCCATGTCTCCCCAAGCTATTTCAGTCTTACATTTTTTTATTAGGCCACTATTTATTTCTTTGTCTCTTATTTTCAGTACAGTGTGTCCTTAAGGTCAATTTTGGGGGGATTTAAGATTTTTATCTCTGGCAGGCTATTGCAAAAACACTATTTGTTCCCAGTTTTTTAGCAGCATCAATGAAAAATTCACAAAATAACTGAGTTTGACAGACAGCTGAGTGTTATGGTGCTACAAGCCAAAACTGTGTGCATGGTGTATGCTTTATCCCTTGAATTAGGTGCTTAGAAAATTAGAAACAAAGAATATAGCTTAAATGAGTGACAAATCTCCTCAGTGAAAGAAAATTGAAATATTTTCAAAAGGCCTGGAAAACTAAAACAACCTTTAAAAGTATAAGAATATCAGGTTCCTTTGAAACAAAACTGACTTTGCTCTTCAATAAATAGCTGTCAGAGTATATTGACTGAAATTTACTGTGATATTTGTGGGCTAATGCTGAGTGCAGAATTTTTATACTTTCTTTATCCATTGTTGATTTCATAACTACTAATTCTCTGATGTCAAGTTACAGTGATCTCAGTGATCTATTAACGCTTACGGTCAATTACTACTTATTTTGCTACATCATTCTCTGTACAGTCAAACTGCAGAAAATGTTTAAAGAAAGAAGTTAAGTTAATTTGTTCTGTGAAATGTGCAAATTTGTTGTATGAAAACATTTATCAGAGGTGAATTGTGGCAAACTTATTTTCTTTTTTTGATTGAAGGGGTTAGGCCATTGGTGTGAGACAAGGTCAAAAGTCACATTCATTCATTTGATATTTATGCCTAATTTTTTGAACCCTTGGCCAACCAATTCAAGGACAGAGTTGTGAGATTTTCCCCTTCATTTATGTCCCTTTTGTATTTAAATGTCTTTTAACTCTGCTAACCAATTAAGAAAGCTACAAATATATTTAACATGCACTCAAAAAGATATGTGCAGTGCAGATCCAACACGACTTTCAAAGTAATGTGTACTCTTTGGAGGTTGATTCGCTGCGACAAGTCTTGTGTCATTTGCTGTTAGGATGTGTCACATCAGTAGTCTGGAAAATGGAGGTTGAAAATGGATTGATGTGGTGAGAAGGTCAGCATGTTAGAAAGTGATATTTATTTGACCATCTAACTTGGATCATATTTATCAAAGGATGAAACTAAGATTTGATCATTACTTATTAATATCACTATCGCAGTTGGCTTAACTAATATAATAATAATTTATAGTTATTCAAACAAAACCTTCATACAGTATAATATGAAGAAAAAGCAAACCATGTATTGAATAGGAAATCTATTACGTGTCTTGAGGAATGGTTTGTCCCTACTTTGTGGTGTTTGCATGTTCCCCCTCTGCAAGTTCTCTGCTGTTGCTCCACTGTCTTTCCATTGTTCAGTTAGCATCCATGTTTTGTAAAATGCACGCAAGTTGAAATTTCCATTTGAAATAAATTGTTGCAAGAAATCTTTGTTAGACCAGACTAGCTACCTGGGGGGAGTCAGAAGTTTACATAGACTCATAAAGAGTGCAGACTTGGGGATTTTATTCATTGATTTGAAAAGTTCTTTGTTTTCACGGTTTTCTGACACATGGTATGTTTTTATTTGTGAAAGATATTGGCATGCTTACACTTCACAAGGTCTCATCCCTTTCACTTCTTCATGCGTAATCCCAAGTAACAGGTGTTTTTCAAAACATCAGCATTCATGTGTCATGTCACTACAACACAGCAGCTTAAGAAGTACTGTTTTTGTTTCATGCAATGACTACTAAAAAAGGCTCAGTCTGAGAGACTTTCACTGGCTTAATTTTTTGGTTATCTGTAACGTTCAAAAAACGTACGGCTGACCTGAAAAAAGTTATTCTGTTGAAGATGACCAAATGTAGGCTATTTATGAGAAGAAATGCATACACAAGAAAAGCTGTCCATACTACAATATTTAAATGTAAATATTTTGATACCTGAGCAAAACATTTTTTTTTTCATGATCAGTAATCATTTCAGAGCTTGCTCTCTGTGACTTGTGGAAAGGAAATCCAATTTCAAACCAACTCTTAAGATCTAAGCTTCATATAAACAGTTTAATTCCAATTAATAGTTTACACCACCTACTACTTTGAAGAAAAAAAAAATTCTGTTGTTATAATATAAGTGTGAACCTGTGAGAGAGTGTTATTAAAAAAAATAGTACTCTGTCAAACCATTTTTTTAGTTCACCATTGAACCTCTTTTACTGTTTGTTGCAAAGCCCTAAACTCCAAAAGATAAGAATCTAGGTAAGTGAATGTGATGACAGCTTTATTGCCTTGGGGACAGTGTCTTCAAGTTCCTTGTTTTCAAAACTTTTTTGTTTTCAGTAAAAAAAAAAAAAAAAAAAAATCAGCATGAGAAGGATGTGATACTGACCTACAAGACAAACACTTATATGGCTGCCCCAAAACCATATAAGGGTGGAGTGAGTTTTGCCCTCACTCCACACATGCACTTACACAGACCACACGCTGACTTCACAGAGCAGTTTCTGCCTGTTGGGATTCAATTAGTGAAACTTAAATCATATTGAGATGAAAACAGCATGGCCTAATGGGCTTAGCTTTACATATGTCCTCCTCTTCCCTATTATATTTCATTAATAACAAGTTGACTTGAGAGAGAGAGGGGCTTTGGTTGGTTTAAGCATACGAGGGATGAAAGCACCAAGCAGAAAATGGTACCACAAACCTACTGAACAGTAATATTTAAGAAAATAATAAAAGAAAATATTACATATAAAAACACAACCCAGTACTTAAAGTCTCAAATTTACAATATCACATTGTTTTTTTAGGGTGATGTTTTCTTCCTACTAAATTGAAGATTTCAAAAGTCCATACACATTGAAACATCATATACACGATTGCACTCATATAAAATTTTCCAGTTATTTTGTTGATTCATATTTAAATTATTTTCATTTCCAAATGATGGTGGCTGAGTTTAGGTACTTAGGCCTCCAGGTATTAATAAACTAGTTTTATGGAGGAAAACTTTTGCCTCGAATGGAGCTGTGATTGGCTTGTAAAGTACCCACAGTACCCTTGCTGTCCCCTCAGATGTTAGGGCCAATTGTCTGTCAGCGACATCTGGACAGTTGGTGCGCATCTGTCACTCTTGTCTTTTTGATGCACAACGCACCATTTGGTTCTGTCAGACCCCTGTCAATGTTTTTCAGCTCATTTTACTTGTTGAACAGTTGTCAGGTCAGTCAGTAGAAAAAAAATCTCATTGGCCAGTTGGCATATTGAATAAACCCTGTTGCATATGAAAGTCTGTCACATTTCTTGTCTATAATATAAATGTGTGTTGTTAAAAGGTGTTATGTGGATCTAAATACGGGTAAAAGAACATGACCCAATCTAAGAAGAATGTTTTGCTTGTGATGCATCCCCATTTTTTACATTGCATGTGTTTAAAATTCATAGTGTGCACTTAAGTTAAGATTGGTCTTACTTTCGACCTGATGCCACCATCTTATTTTTATATATATATATTGCACATGCTGTTATCTTGAGATTTTGGATTTTTGCTTCAAACAGATGACATCTCATGGCTGTTTTGATGCTGATGTGGAGGATGAATCCATGCTCTGGTACCACACTGAAGTTTTGAAATTGGGGAATATTTCTCCAATTGAAGTGATTAGAAGTTGGAAAGACTCTGAACTAGTGTTTCTCTGATCTCGAAAGCCCTCTCTTCAGTGTGAGGAAATCTTGTAGCATGTGGTCTTTCAGAACCAGTAGTTTAGCTGCTCAGCTCTGTGATTTATAATGGTCACAAAAGCACTCCAAAGCCTCCTGTCCATAACTCCTCAACATGCCTTCAACACTTAGTATTGAGTATAATCTCCAGGTCAGAGATGTTGGTCTGATGGATTTATTTATTTTATTTATTTTGATAAATTGATTCATCTACTCCTGAAATGTAAGGAGAAAATGTCTGAATCTGTTCCAAATGATCAGGTGTTTGAATTGCAATATGTTAAAATGTCAAATGGCCTTTGGACTTTTTCTTCACTGTTTAAAAACAAATCTGTCAAAGGCGAAAAACATTTGGTTAATGCAATCCCTGGACCCATTTGACAAAGCAGGATAGGGGAAAATCAGATTATCTGCCTTTTACTCAGGATTTGCCCCTAGTGTATAGCAACAATTTTATTTCAAAATAAAAACTAACCTTGTTCACAAACAGCTATTGGATGCTATTAATGACAATTGTGTGATGTGCTTTTTGTGTTTTCAGGTCCTATATATTTTTTTTGTGCTAGACACTTGGAATGTGAACAGGCATAGCAGGGGAGACATGTCATCACTGAAATTTCTTGACATCAGTTTGGTGTGAAAGAACTTCACAGCATTATTCTTCTTTAGTAGCTGCATATGCCACTAATCAGTCAGCAGACCAACAATGATTTCAAATAGGATGATATCACATTAGTGTATTATCACAACATATCTGCAATATCCATTAAGCTGAACAAAGACTCTTTGTTGCAGTACTCTAGAGAAGGTGTCTCTTAAATTCACGCCTTTCTATATCTATGTTAGTGAATGACAAGTACAAAGATGAAGGCATAAAAGGATGAGAGGTTCATAACAACATTAATACTTATCTCCCTCATCTTGCTGTTTCCGCTCTATCTCTTTCAACTTCTCTCAATTTCCCCAGTTACTTTGTAATGAATCTGTCCCACAGCAGAGTTCTCAGCCCAAGCAATCATTAGATGGAGGAAGGATAGAGTGAGCAACAAAATTGCAGGAAAAATAAGTCAAATTTAATGTTGAGGGTAAAAAAAATAAGGAGGACTGAAAACAGGGGAGGAAACAGAGACATGACAATGGGAAGGAATTTAAAAGATGCCCCCAAGTGTGCAAGATGCAATGACAATTTTAACACCTAGTTGTATAGTTAGCTAATGTTAAACAGGGCATTGCAATTGAATTGCACAAGTTTATGGATATGAGCTGGCCTATTGTTTAGATGTTTAAGAATTTTTTATAGACTTTTTTTGTTAAGTTTTGCAATGACAACTTATTTATTGTGCTTTTTCACATAGTTAATTGGTAAAGTTATGTTTCATGGTAAAATAATAATAAAATAATTACATTTATTTGGCATAGGTAATATGCTAAAGTTAGCACAAAAAGGACCAATCCTGCTATAATTAAGAATAAATACGAAAATGAATAAATTACTCATTAAAAATAATTACAGGGCCTAAAAGCAGTTTGGCAAATTTCTATGCCATTAAATGCAAAAAAGATAATGAAAAGAACAGATTAATTTAATAAATCATCTATTACTTAAGGTTTATATGTACATTTCAGTTTTTAAGTTTTGTAATTTAGGTTTGTGTTTTAGTGCATATTGTTTATTAAAACCAATAGTTTTGGGGTTTTTTTTTTCTTGAATGCTATATTTTTTCTGCTTATTTACTATAAGCCCTTTTTCTTTTCCAGATTTATTACCACCTGCATATATGTAAAACATGTTTTTTTCTCTAATAATACATTATTTGAAATGATTTTACTGTCTTTTTATTTCTTAAACACTGACATATTTTCTCCTCTATTTCCTAAGCCAATTTATTTCTGTTTTTTATTTATTTATTTTTTGGGTGGGGGTGGGGGGGTACTACTAATGTTTTTTGTTTCCTGTCAGCACAACACAGATGGAAATGTAACACAGTGGTCAGTCGTTGGGACAGTGTCACCACCTCTGCTTCTCCTCTTGGCCAAAGCCTTATCAGTAGGAAGTAGGTGCAGAGCCAGACTTGATTTTGCATGCTTGGTATGAAAGTATCTATCTGTAAGATATGCATACTGTGAAGTGAAATGCAAATAGAAGTTTTCAAAAACAAATGACAATCTGAAAAGTGTGGCATAAATTTGCATGTACCCCCACTGCTTTGCCACTTCACAAGTCATTGCAAACAACTGCACTCAAGTTTCCAGAATAGCAACTTATAGTTCACTTTTATGTAATTAAGCTTAAAAACAACAATTGTGTGTGGTTCTTGGAAGTATAAATACATATTAAAGGGACTTCAGTTGTTTTAATGAGCTATTCGGAGGATTGGGGTTTAAATGACTAAGACAAAAAACACTAGACATCCTTGATCATTCAGGGTAAATACAAGAAAAATACCCTTTATTGGGCTAGGAAAGGATTCATAGATATAAATTACCCTCTACTCTCTCACAGTTGTGTTCTTACAACAAACATTAAAAAGTAAGCTGTTATAAAGAATGAAATGAGCAACAACTTTGAATTAGTACGAATGATGTGCTCTCATTGCTTTTAAGCTGTTTTAATTACCACCGTGACCAGTCAGCATTCTTTCCACTCTTAATATATGAAATGATAGTGAATCCATCAAATGAAATAATAATTTAGGCTTGCTAACTAAGCATTGGATCATGTACGTTCTGGCTTCTGCAGGTGGAAACTTCTCAGTAACTTTGGCCGATAGGTGCATTGCCATCACTGTTTCTCTCTGTGCTGATGTAGGTATCAACACAATGGCTTGGGAGGAGATTTTCATCTAAAAAGAACCTGGCCCTATTGAACAGTGCATTCCAGAGACTCTCCGAAGATATCGGAGTGCCAAAATCTATAATAGCTTGATATATCTGCTAGTTCTCTAGCTGAGTGTGGTGGCATTTTTTCAGCTTTCTTATTTTGCCCCCTATTTTCTGAGGAAAAAGTGAGCTTGTTGTTAGGTAAGCCATTAGGCAAGGTAGAAAACTGGACACAGTAGTGCCTACAAGAGTCCTAAAAACCTGTTATCAGGACTCTTGTGTGGCTTTTTTTCCCCCATCATCACTTGGCAGAAAAGCTCCAACTACTCTATTAGAATTACTCATTTATAATCTAAAACCGGTGAGAATGAAATATAAAACGCTATTTAGTCTGTTGGTATATGAGCTTTGCAGTGTTTATTGTTGTTGTATACACTTGTCTCTACTCACATAGGTTTTTTCTAAAATTTATGTCCACAGATTGAAATGATTAAAGAAACAGTTGCACTGTTTCAGTTTTCCTCTACCAGAATTGAATATAAAATGTCATGGTACCTAAAACAGGTAATTATCAAGTTTTTCATGGTTTTTAGTGAAGAAACAAGCCCACAATTTTTACATGCACCTCATAAATCTCTAGCCAGAATAAAAGGCTGAAGATAGGAATATTCATGACAACTTTGAGCTTTCAGAAATTAAGCTAGCTGTGCAGGATGACAAGAACTATGTTGTGGCATTAACATAATAATTATGCATTATACATACCATTCATCAGGCATCTGTGACTTCTATTCTACCAGCATTATTAGGAAATCTATTGAGTGATTCTGTTAGACAAAACTATTTCTCATTATGAGAATTTTTACCACCCCCAAACACACATATTTTTCAAAAAACTCTTTAGAGTCAGATTTTGCTACTTCTGTGGAAGATGGTCTTCTAAAGGCTTCTTCACCTCATCAGGGGTAATGTATGCAGTAAGTGTGAAAGCAAATGTTTTACTGTAGAAGGTCATTATTTGACAGGGATATAAACTGCTTTTCCTGCTGGTTCTGACCAGGGTGTTCGGCATATCCAACCCTGTGATAGACTGATTATACTGTGTGGACTCTGCAAACTTGGCATGCTGCCTTTCCACACGCTTCCTGTCCTAGAGAACCAATAGCAGCATCTGGTGGTTCAGATATAACTCTCTTTAATGTATATGTATAGTATCAAGTTTTCTGTTAGGTCTTTTGTTCATAACGCTATGTATTTGATCCCCTTGGCTATTGTTGAATTGTTCTACCATTTTATAAGGTAATTTGTCTTATAAATCCAAATTTGAGGTTTGGATTGTTGTTGGATTTGTCCTTCCTATAGTTACCTTCTTTGTCTTAAATGTTCAGGTTCTTTTCACTACTGTCCACAAATCTGTACTGAATTAGATTTATGTATGTTTGCACACTACCATACAATATGAAAATCAGACATGGCAGAATAAAAGGCTGTTTGGTTTTGTTTTTTAAAAAAGGAGGAGAAAAGCATACACATGGAAATGGAAACTTTGTGAGCAGTTGTATGTGATTAAGGCCTCCCTAATTGCACTCTAAAAATAGTGCTTATTTAGCTGAGAACTCCTTTTCGGAAGCCAGTTGTGCCTCAAGGTGTTTGATTGCCTTTTTCCAGCTTGCCATTAAAGAGAATAAAACAAGCATTTTTCTTTTTTTTTTTTTTTTACAAAGAGACTATGTTTAAGGCAACTCCACACTGTTACAATTTTAACAAAGTTGTAAACAACAAAGCAGCGAGAGCTTATCAAACACAAGCCTTAATTTGAAGAAAACTAAAACATTACACATGTCATATTACACATTTTTTGACAAAACAGTGACTGCATTTACTATAATTCAAGCTAAAAAATCAACAAAATGCATATTTTTTTTCCCTTACTGCATATAAATTGAATAAATTATGTATTACAACATAGTAGTGTTCTATGTTGAACATAGAATCTGTAAACATTAATAAATGGTGCAGTGCTTCTGGACAAGCTTGATGGATATCAGTTTCAGCAGATTAAAGCACCTTGTAAGCAAACATACTATAGTTTTGGTCTCGTGGTCTTGATGAGAGTATAAAAAGAAAAAGGAGGTCACGTAATTTATAAACAGGAATTTACAGGTCATTGACCAGTATCTCCTGCTGAGTAATCATTACTGAAATGTTATGCTTTGGGCTTTGACTACCAGGATGCTGAGGAGGAACATCCTTTGTGCACTCACTTAGCAATGAGGTGTCAACACCCTTTGAAGGCACTGCACATGCAGTAGTTAAATGCATCTGTTATCAGACTTTCAACCGATGCTTCTTATGCAGGCCATGCAAAGAATCGTTCCTCACTCTTCCATATAAAACAAATCCAACAGTCTAGTGCAAAAATGTCTGACAAACAGAATTTCCTTTTTGAAGTTCTGAGGCCCTATTGTTCAAGCTACCACAATAGTGTTACTAAGAGTTTAATGATCCAAATGACTGTTTAAAACTGGTTGATAAGTCAAAAGAGACATATCAACCTTAATTTTTCACTCATGACTGACAAGGAGACATGAGATATGTACATATAAAGTATTGTGAATGTAATTAGTAATATGTAATGTCTCCTATGTGTTCAAAACAATATATTCATAATCAATATCGACTGACATCCTTCACTGTCAGTCTGTTTTAATGAATTTAAAGTTTTTAAAAGATAGAAGTTGTCACTTATTGATTTTTACTTACATTTTTTAATCAACAGTCAAAATTGCTCTTACGCAATTGCTACATACAAAGCAAACAAAAAAATCAATTATTGTGTAACTGTTTATCTGAATTTTAGGCAAGATAGAAAATGAGTACATTGTGTGTTCACCCATGCATAATTAGTGCTTGCTTTATATTGCACAATTTCTGCTGTTTTCTGAAAGACCTGAGGGCACTGCCAATTACAAGCATAGATACATGTTGCCTCGGGGTAATTTTTCAGTGCCTAATCTGACAGAAAATTCTATCAAAATGTAATAAACTACATAAGATGCATTGATAAAATGTATTCTAAAATAAAAGTACCATGGTTTGAAAATGAGAACCCTTTGTAATCTGGATTTTAAAAAAACAAAACAAAAAAAAAAACATAAAACTTCCCTCAAAGAATGTCCATCCATTGTCTATATCCACTTATCCCTGCAGGCTCACAGGAGAACTAATGCCTGACTTAAACGGTTATCTGGCAAGAGGTGGGTTTGAATTCAATCCAAAATTACTTTATTTTTCCCAAAGGGAACATAAATGTTGTATCTCATATCATCCATCCAAAATATTTAAAAAGTCCCTCTGGATGGTGAAACTGTGGGAAGGAAGAATCTCCAGGAGCAGTCAGTCTTGCAACAAATCTGAAGAGTCCTCTGAATGAAGACTTTTGCTTTATGACAGCTTCAAGACTGTCATGACATGGTAGAAGCTCAATTTCCAGGCACCTGAGACAATATTTCAAAACAATATGTCCTGGATGATACTGTCAGTTGTTGCCAAGCACAGCTAATCCATCTCATTTGCTTTTGCTGCTCCTCTTCAAATCTCTGTCTGATCATTTGGTTAGAAAGCTGGGCACAGATCATTCTGATTACCCAAAACTTCAGCCAGACAGAGTGTAGTTTAAGAGATTTATTAAAAAGCTCAAAGATGAACAACAAGGAACTGCTGGAGACACTCTGAGGTCAAATGGTAAAGGAGACTGATTAGTGGCTACTGAGAATCCAATGACAAGCAGAAAACTCAGAAGCTAAGTCACTAACTATTTCAGAGACCAGGCAAGGGTTGGAATAATAAGCAACAGCTTTTGGTTCTTAGATAAAGTAGATAAGAGTATGGCGTCACAACAAGCAAAGTATTGTCTGAGGTAAACTCAGAGCTTGGTGATGATGTCACAGCAGGCAAAGCCTTGCATGGAAAGGACAGCTTTATTATCAGCGTTGGACCTCATTGAGATAAGACATAGATCTGTGAAATAGGCAAGGGTCAAACACAGGAAGGCAATCTCAGGCAGACAGATCTGTGAACTTGGCATGGAACACCACCACATTAAAAAGGTCAGTGTCCAGAAAACAGAAGCTAATGAGGTATCCGACAAGACAAGAAAGGAAAATCCAGAAATGGGTAACTAAGTTGTGGTCAGGCAGGCTGGCCACAACTCAGTTACTCAATAACGGTGAATAAAAGGGAAGACAGACAAGCCAGAATTATAGCAAGAGAGATGTTGGTGTCGGGGATATGGTCTTTGCCCATTGTGATCAGTGGTTTGAATTTCTTCCTCTCTTTGCACTTTAGTCCTGCTATGCATCCATGACGGCACCTTTTCAATATCAAATATTATTTGAGCTTTTGAGATTTCAATGAGTTGCTCCCAGTTGTAAAAACAACACATTGATGCCCTGGTTATGCATCATAGCAAGCAAAACGTTAACAGCAGAAAGGTCACCAATCCATTACAGGGCAACACAGAGACAACAACCATGAACACACTCATACCTAAGGACAATTTTGGGAGACCAGTCAACCAGACAATTATGTTTTTGGACTGTGGGACGAAACCAAAGTACTTGGAGACAACTTACTCATACAGAGGGAGAACATGCAAACATATGTTGAAAGACCCCAGGGCTGGATTCAAACTAGGGCTGAAACTATTCCTCGAATGATTTGAGTTCCACCATTATTAAAATTCCTCGAGGAAAATTTACCTGCCTCAAAGCTTCGTTAATTTATGTTTTATTATTTAGCGCACCGTGTTCCGGCCGGAACATTATTTGGTTGCTCTGACTTCCGCCTCTGAGTTGTTGATGAATGCTACGTGTTAGCAACATAACGTCCAATTTTCAAGTTCGGCTCATGGGGATTTTATTGATTGACGATAATGCCTGGGTTTTCATTGTTTTTGGGGCACCAATAAGCATCCTTAAAATGACTGGCACGATGCATGGAGTATGGGAGCCTTTGTCCTCCGGGAGCTGCTGGTTGAAATCGAAGAGCCCTGCAGGAGTATTTATACAGGCGAGCAGATAGACCGAACACGACAAGCGAGTAGTTGATGCTTATAGTGTAAGTGTAGTTTTACGGACAAACCGCACAATAAATTTCATATCATCCCGGTCTCAACAAACGGGTGGTGGAGCACATCTTGGTGGTACATGGCTGGTAGATGAGTTTCTGAGTGTGATGAACGAAGGTGCCGTAAATATCCTGTATTGCTTCTCCCCCGTTCTTACTTTCATCCCCTGGTCTACCGGTCCCCAGACTTAAGTTTGTCTGTCCCCTGGTCTATCTTCCATATTCTCAAACCCAAAGCTTGACAGGTATGGGGCAAGGTGAGAATTTATCTATTAAACTCACTGAAGATGAATACATAAACTAAAAGCTGGATCATAGACATTTTTCATAAGCGTATTTGTGAGCCTGCCTCTTCATTATTAAATTGAACAGAATTTCAGATCTTTGTATAACTTTTCTTCAAGTTAACTTAGAAATTGAATTATTATTGTTACAGGTTAGTTTTCTAAACTACAGAAAAGTAACTGTTAGGGATCCTCAAAAATGAAAAATTGGACTGATATTGATATATTTTTTTACATGATTACTCGATTAATCGTAAGAATAATCGATAGATTATTCGATTACTAAAATATTTGTTTACAACAGCCCTAATTCAAACCCAAGACTGCCTTGCTGCAGGGTAACTGTGGTATACTATACAGCCCCCAACCCATCCCTAAAGAACTTTGCTTTGAAATTCCTTGATGCAAAGAAATGCAGATTTTCTCTCTCTGTGAAGAAAATTATAAATACGTAGTGTTCTCATTGCATTATTGCCAGATTTGAGGATTTTTCATCAGGCTGTGTATGAGAGACCACATAATGAGGAATTGTAGTGGATTCTTTTACAAGCCCAAAACCTTTAATCAATGCCAATTGAAAGTGAAAGAGTTTCCATCTCATGATGCACCAAATAGTTTCTATTTTCATTGATCTTTTTCTCGCACAGCCAACTATTTTTGTATTTGGCATTCATAATTAACACTATGAAACAGACAGTGAAAGAAAAAGAAGTGCAGCGCTGTATAGATAAAAAATGATTGAAAGTAAAATATTTTAAATGGATGATGGCAAATAAAAATGGACAAAAATGAAAATCATAAATGAACGAGTAGACCGGAAAATATCAGCAGACAAAGCTAGAAGGTTCACATACTAAATATAGCAGCCAGTGGGATATTAAGCTCCAGTATGACTCAAATGTGTCAGGGAAATATAATGACAGGATCCAATGAGCATATGTGAGGAAACCAACAAAGGGAGAGGAAGGAAATAGAGAAGCAACAAACACACGAGCGAGGTGTCTGCCCTCCCTTGTCGGGTGAGGAGACTAGTGTAAATGAGATCGACTCATTTCAGACACAGACACAAGCACCCACTCCCATCTGTCTTTGACAAACATGCCCTCGTGCACACACACAAACACATTTGCACACACACACGTGCACTTACGCACAGACCAGCAACCAGAGATGAAAGGAATCAATACATTACAGCAGACATCTGAAGAGTCCGATCCACTCCCTGGAGGATCATCTGTAATTGGTCCAGACAAACAACCAAAGGACAACAACAATAACAGAGCCTCTGTGCGCAACAAATGCAGCAATTAATAAATCAGAACTGGAATAGCAAATTAAATCTATGAACAAATATCGACAAGGCTTTGAACACATTTCCATTATTCGCAGGCTATTGTTGTGGTCTGTAGGTTTCAGGGACCATGTTTGCACAAGCATTTGTATATCTAAATGAGTTACTATTTCATTTACATGTTACCAGTCAGGCTAGGTTTTGGAGTTTGATGTTAATTTTTTCTAGCTTATTAGATTATGAATAATTTAAGAGTTAGATTTTTAATAGGCAGTGTACTTAATGCGGCTGAAAAACAAGTTGACCTCAAAATTCTTAAACAGGATTAAACTCACTAGAGTTGTTGTTAATGACTTTTGTGTATTTCAGCACACTATGTTCAACATAATTTTTTTCTATCAAAGACTCAAAGAAATCTTGAAACTTTAACTTGCTGTGTATCTGTATTACATCTTGTTCTGTTACTGATAAACCAGATAAACCAGGAGCTCGAGCTGAAATGTGCAGTAGTTTTGGGGTTTTTTTCTCACAGACCAGAACCACTCTTCAAACCTATTTTTTAACTTGGTATCTCTGTTTGAAGGTGTACAAAAGGAGTAATATATTGAAAAAAGCAACATTTGCTCAACACTGTATTAAGAAAATGTACAGTATAAATTACACCGAAATAAGACAATTCATCTTGAAAATACAACATGACTGGATTGTTTTATTTTTATTAAAACATTATGAAGCTGAAATAGGAAAGAGCATTTCAGGTAACAATCACCCACCACCACAAATATTTTTTATATAGTTTTTTTTATGTGTTGGTCCTAGATTAACATTTTGTTTTTCTTTTTTGTTGGTCTGTACTTTGTTCAACACTTTGTCACTATGGAAAATGTATATCTACCATTGAGTGGAGCTGAGATGAGTTTTTTTCAAGTTATATTGAGGTTAGGTTAGTTGCAATAGAAATTTCGTTGAACTTGGTTCAATGACAATAAATACTATCAATCAATCAATCAATCAATCAATCATTCTGAGACATAACTCCAACATTCCAGACATAACATAACTCCACAAAATTAACCCTACTTTAGTTTTGAATGATGCTGTTGAGTTTTATTACATGACAAACCAGATTAGGACTTTATTTTTGCACTTGTAAGGAAAATGTCTAAGTGCACGTACAACTTACTAAAATAGCATAACTGACTTACATATGTTTACCTAACATTTAGAAGAACCTGTTTTACCACATAAATATTCACATTGCATTTGCATAAGCTACATGCTACTCTGACAGGATTTTATTCCTAAAGAAAAAAAATAATCCTGTTTACTCACAGGATGCAGATTATATTTTGAGTCTGTAGATTTGGAATGAGGTTGCATAAGAACAGCAGTTAGCAATACATTATGAGCTTAGCTGTCTTGTGGAAGGTTCTTTTTTATCTATATGCTTCTACATTTTTGCTTCAAAGTTGTTTCAGGTTGGCTTAGTTTTGAACTCTGTATAACAGTTTTTATCCTGTCTTCGTTTGTGTGTATCTGAGTCACTGACCAAATAAACTATAAGTTCAGCTCACAACAGGTCTTCTCATGTACAATGAGACAGGTGAGGGGCAGCAGGCAGATAAGGAAACATGACGGTTATATGAATTTCACAAATCCTTGAATTCTAATTACGGCAAAGTTGTAGAGGCTCACAACAACTGTTTTCAATCTTAAAGGTATTAATAAATCATAAAAACTCATAAAATGTGAATAATCTACTCTATCAAGACAGTAGAAGAGAATTTGTTTCACAAAAAAAGCTATTAAATGATATAAAGACCAAGCTGTAACTACTACTGTCTTGGCTTTATACATAACTCCACATTGTAAATTGTGTGATACTTTTCCAGTAGAGGCTCCACTACTGTAAAACAAGACGGGTGTTTCTGTAAGAAAATATGTATTACTTACAGCCATGCTCCAAGCCATGGTACTAGCAGAGGTGCAACTATGTACATTATGAACTATATGCGGACACATTGAAGTGCAACTCTTCTGGGATGTGTGACTGATACAAGCAGAGCAGGGCAGAGCTGTGTGTATTCAGTGAGCTGTGCTTGTTACAGTCTTAACTTTTACACCTTATTTTCTTACCACAGCATTGTGCATGTGCATTTTTGTTTATTTTCCTTTATGCTGTTTATTGTAAGCTAATTAAAAATGTGCCACAGAAGCCTGACCAACCATGCACCATATAATTTTGGGTTGAACCAGCCCAAATTTCAGGTCAGGCTCTGGCTGTACATCTCATCTCTACTTCAGAACAACCATGTTATTGTATTTTTTTTTTTGCATTTTTCACATCCAGCTAAATCTGAGTACCTAAAACTGGTCCTTAAGGCACACTGCCGTGTATTTTTTGTCAATTCCCTGCTTCAGCACCTGCTTTCAATTGATGTCTAATTAATAGGCTTTAACTGAACTGCAATTATCTGAATCAGGTTTGTTAAAGCAGAGATGCATATAAAACATGCAGGCCAGTGTCTTGAAGCC
Source organism: Alfaro cultratus (assembly GCA_903066825.1). Taxonomy (NCBI): domain Eukaryota; kingdom Metazoa; phylum Chordata; class Actinopteri; order Cyprinodontiformes; family Poeciliidae; genus Alfaro; species Alfaro cultratus. The sequence goes on along the minus strand of CAEFZX010022717.1, from coordinate 24,698 downwards.
CAGGGTTGAAAAACACCCTGAACTGAGAATGAGGTGCTCACGTACTGGCAGGCTGAGGAGAGAGAAAAAGAGGAAGTGACATAGGGGAAGAGGGAGAGTACACTGAGGACTAGGACATGAATCTAACACAAGATATACAAAACTAGAGTAAGTAAGAAAATGACTAAACACAAAAAATAAACATAACTAGAATCCCTAAGAAGGGACACAAACAATAACATAATGTAAATTAAATTCAAACAACCAAAGATCCTGACAGCTAGTGTGATGGGGATTAGATAGTGTCATGGGAATGAGATTTTTTTTATATATAGTTTTGTTGCACAATCCATGAATTTAATGGAAAACTAAAGAGGAACATAGTGGGATAAGCATTCTGTTTAAACGTAATGAAGATATTAACCCTCAAATTGTTTGAAAAACAAAAACACAAGCTACTTTCTTTCCCCATAGCTGATATATAAACTTGCCGGGCACAGAAAACGTAAAGCTGGACAAGAGATAGCTGTTCCACAGCTTTACAACCTTAGCTGTGTACCAAATATATTTTGCAGTGTGAAACAATATAGTTGTTGTAGATCACTGCTTGTTATGAGAAAGGTCTGCTGCAGTGGGAGAACAGTTTAAAGATCCAAAACAGTCCCTCAGTGGGTATCCAATTGGGAATCTCATAAGATGAACTTTTTTGACCCAGTGGCTAATTTTCTGACTTTTAAAATCCTTTTAAAATATGCACACAGTGTGCATTTAATAACAAAATGCAAACTATGAATTTAATGTGTGGGGAAGAGGTCTTTCATGGCTGTCTCATTAGTCTACTTTTATATGTGTTAACATGGATTTCTTCAAATAAATTACAAGAGAAACATAAAAAGGAGCTTGGCTTCTAGTCAGATTTGTGTGTGAAGAAAAAAAAAAATAAATGTAGGAACATTTTGAGAAAGTTAAAAGAGATGCTAAGCTCTGTGTATGCAAGAACCTTAAATAGCATGACCTGCTTTGAATTGCTGACCTTCAAGATTTCCTGAGAGCAATCTTTCGCAATCTGTTACTCATCAGAACACAAATCCATAAATTAACATCACAGCAATAACTTACAAATTCTGTAAGTCTAATCTTTGAAAAATTATGGACTTAAATTTATCTGGGACATTTTCATACATGCATATTTCTTTTTTTTGTTAAGTTTATTTGGTGATTTGGTAGTGTTCTCTTAAACCTTAAATGGGTTTTAAAATTAACAGGTTTAATTGAATTTATTATCTGAGATAACCTTTTAAAAGTGTTGTCTTTTCATGAAGGACATGGACAGAGTTTAATTCCTTGTTTTCTGTCAGCAGAGGCTTCTTCTCTACTTGAATAGATACACAAATGCACAAATGCAACGTTTGACCTTTTGTTCTAATTCACTCTATATCAGAAACAGAAAGGCAAATCACAGAGAATAACTAAAGCAATTTTAGTGATCCGGAAATATTACTTTGACACAATCCACTCTGGAGGTCTTATAAACTTTCTCATTACAGCTTTTAAATCCTGTTTGATTCATCTCATCATGTTGATAGTGAATACAAGCAATGCATTTGGGGACAAGAGGTGAGCTGTGAAATCACTGATCCCTTTAACCTTCCTATCTCTATTAAATGATTTTTTTTTTTATCAAAGGAAAATGCCATTTGCCTGTCCATTTAAGTAGGAACAGGTTGAGGGAAATGAACACAGACAGGGCTGTTTACTCATTGTTTCTGTGTGCAACAACATTTTATCATAAATTCACCCCTAATTTCACTCTTTTTGTTTCTCTGTCTGGTTTAATTCTGCACATTCTTCACTTTACCTTCTAAATTTTTCCATTTCTCCCATCAACTGCCTGTTCTGCCTTTTCTCATGAACTTTTTTAAGAACTCACTTCCAGCACTACGTACTCAAAAAAAAAGAAAACAACTTTTTTTTTTCAACATATCCAAAGATATTCTGCCTTAGATAATGTTGTTCACTTTAATTATGACCTGAATTCTTTTTTTCTTTTTCTTTTATTTTAGTACTATACAAAAAGTTTGTAATTGTCCATTGGGTTGTAAATTTGATTCATCTTTCTGTGTGTTTAAAGTTTCTCTTTACAGTTTAGCAGGTTTGCATGAGTTAGAACAGTTTTAAAAGTAAGACTCACAGTACATCAAATTATGAAGACTCTAACTTCCAAACATCACTTTATTCTAAGATGTTTGGGAAGTGTTTTTATTGATTTATCAAATCTTTTGGTTTATAATTGGAGTTTAAACATATTGATGGACACTTTCTGTTAAAACTCTGTCACAACCTCTCACCATAATCTCTTTTCATGTTTGACACTGGTATCAAATAGATTAGGAAAAACGAGACACAGACATTGCTGCATATTTCTGAGTAGTTATTTAGTTCATTCTCCTCTATACCTTTTGTTGTCTTTAAACCAGGAATGTCAAACAAAAGTGGGGTTTAATAGCAGACTGGTAAACAGAGTAGTAAAAGTAATAAATTCCTAAATACAATATATTTCCAAAAGCATTGGGTCACTTCCCTTTACACACACATTATTTTTATATCCCATTCCTAACACAAAGGCCTTAATATGATGTTGGCCCTCTCGTTGCAGCATGGACATCTTCAGCTCACTAGGAATGGCTTGGACTTTTACTGCACTTTTTTTTACAAGACTTGTTGGCCATGCTTCCAGAAGAAGGTTAGAGTCAGATGTTGGAAATGATGGCGCGGCAGCACTCTCCCGTCTTATTCATATTGAATCAGGGCCAGGTGAGTAAAATTCTTCAACAGTTTCCCTCATCCATGTTTTTACTGTGCTGCTCAGTACACTTGTGCACAGTAATATTGGAATAAGAAGGATCAATCTCCAAACTGTACCTACAAAGTTGAGAGCATAAAATGCTGAAGAAGTGAAAGTTCCTTTCACTGACCAGTAAAATAAATTCTGCACCTGCATCAGTGCAGCCACACAAGTGGTGTTCTGAAAGCAATTGCAAACCCAGACTTGTCCATTGACTGGCCAAAGAGTGAGGCATTATTTATCAGTCAAGAGAACAAGTTTGCTGCTTCACAGTTCAGTGGAGGGATGTTTTACATTACTGAATAAGATGCTTTGCATTGCACTTGGTTGATATAAGGCTTGGAAGCAGCTGCTGGGCCTATGAAACCAATTTCATAAAGCTCTCTACACAACTAATCTGAAGACTTCATTAAATCTTGAGGTCCTACTATGTTAATGGTTTAATTGCCGTTTCTTTTTTGCTTTCATTATACAGTAATACTGCTAGCAGTTGACTGGAGAAATTAGCTGTGAAGAAATTGAATACATACAGAGATATTCTATCATACTAGAATTTGGTGAGCTTCTGAGAGCAACCCCTTCTTTCAAACCTGTATAAGCAGTCTGCATTCCCCAAGGACTTACATTTTAAATATCTCTGGCTACGGGAGTGATTAAGACACCTGAATTCAAGTAAAATATTAACTTGACCCAATACTTTTATCAAGGTTGTGTATACTACAGACATATGGTTTTTTAAAACAGAATCCATATGTTTATTCTGTATGGTGCATGTTCAAACTCGAAAGACTAAACAAAATTCTGGTTCACCTTTACCATAATTACCCACATAAAACAGTTTTTTTATATACTCACCAACAATTTTGAGAAGTATGCCTTGCAAATACCAGATGGGACAGCATTTGTTCCATAGGTTCACCAAGATGTTTAAAGTATTCCTCCTACATTGTGGTCCATTTTGACAAGGTTGCATCAGACATTAGAGGCAAATTTGTTGGCAGCATCTTCATAATGCAAATCCTCTATTTCATCACATTTCAGATTTGTTCTTTTGGATTGGGATTTAGTGGATGTGGAAATAATTGGAGTACAGTGAAATCATTGTCATTTTTAAGAAATCAATTTGAGATGATGTATGCTTTGTGACATGGTGCATTATCCTGGTGCATTAAAGTTACTACATGTGACAATCCAAGTATTGCCATTAATGAAATACTCAGACGAGCTCTTTTGGCACCAAAAACCATATGATGTTCCAAGTGATTAAACTCTTCTTTCTTGATGCTCAGCTTAAGCAGCAGCAAATTGTCACCACATCCAGAAGCATGGTTGCATTGATGTTCTGTAATGTGATTGAGTGATTGACTAGTTGCGCTCACATCAACCGAAGATGAGACCTAATAAGGGTAGAGAGTATATATTTGGCTTTACCAATTCTCTAGAATTTTTCCTGTTTTTAAAAAAAAAAATTTACTGGGTGATACTGAGCTGCTACAGGTGTGGACTACTGACTACTTGATATAAATACTCACATTCATAATGTGGAATTGTCAGTTTTGTGCTCGACATGATGGATATTCTTCATAAGTGTAGTTTTATGGGAGTATTTATTTATTTTTTTTGGTCACACTCTTTGCATGCTCGAGGAATTAAACTCAAATCATAGGTCTCCCTTGGTTGGATTTTGTGTTACCAAGTTGTATTTTAATTGGGGCTGTATCTGCTAAATTTAACTCTGTGTTTTAGTTGAACTAGAATGACAATGGACATCAAATACAGAAACTAAAATAAACAAAATGCTTGGTTTTATGAACTGAATAAAAAAAAACAATCTTCTCTAACTCTGTTTGTTTTTCCTTTTATTATCACTTTTTTTCCAAGGGCATTTTCTCAGGATTAACAGCAAATGTGTTTACAGTTAGATTAGGTATATTGTCACGTTTATTTTCTGTGATTTAGTGGCTTAACCTGTGAGTGCACACGTCTGCTCATAATGGGATGTTGTGTGTGTTTGTTCTTGGAAGAGGGTTAAGATGGTTTGGTGGCAGCAGAGCAGAGTGCAGACCAGCCAGCGTAAACAGTTCTGCAGTGGCAACTCTAAATGAGAACTATTTTGTTATTGTCATGTTCACTGGTTTTGCAAAATTACTAAACAACAAATTAAGTACTTGAGTTTTTTGTCTGCAAGAAAGGGGGAATGAGAGAGGTATTGCAGATGAACTTCAAACATCAGATGTTGAAAACTAAGCAACTTGATTAAAGGATAACTGTGATAACTCTGAGTTAATTGCCAATTTAAGAGCTGCCAAAATTATTGTTTAAGACATAATTAAAATTCTCTTTTATTATGCGTGTGGCTGTGTGTGTGAATGTGTCTTGGTCTATGTCCACTAGATTTTTATGTGTCAAAACATTTGTCAGTTTCAAATGAGTGTGTTTGTCTGTCACCTCTGTTCTCAGCTGGTTTTCTGTCCCCTTTTTGCCAGATCCATTTTCTCTGCCATGGCAACAGCTACCAGTGTGAGTTTTACCTGGATCAGACTGGTCTTCTTAATGATCGCCATAAACAACAGCACAGTGCCCGAGAGGTTAGACAAAGTAATTGCTGCATGTGTTTTTCTAATTGTAAATTGAAGCAGGAGATGTTTTTTACCCACACAAAAATGATGAAAAGAGAAAAGGAAAGAAGAGTTAAAGAGATTTTTAAAAAAAGAGGGGCGAGAGAAAGGTGATTCCACTTTGAAATCCATCTCTCAAATGATAGATTCCCTACTGGGAGCCTCAGGCTTTGTCCTTATTTCAGCTTCTTTGTGTGCGTGTGTCTCAGGTAGAGGGTCAGTGGTTTTAGTCCAGCTATCAGCCCCGGGTGTCAGGCCAGTCTGCTATCAACCGCCATACAAACAGAGTGCCTACATTCCACCCCTACTGTCAGAAGCCCCCTCAGGACAGTCCATGAACTTCTGAGCATCCTATTTAAGAGTCAAAAAATGAAAGCAAAGCTGTCACAGTGGATTTTAAAAGCTACATTTTTCAATGTAGTCTGAAATCAAAACATTTCAGACTACATTGTCTGCAATGAACAGAAATAGTACTCATCTCTGGATTACCTAGTGGATGAGCACATAATTTAGTATATACATACTGTATTTTTTAAGAACACATCCAAATATTCTTCATATTACCCATGGCATTAGAATATAACCTCATGTTTAGTGATCTAAAACTCCAGTTTTTCTTTGTTTGCATGTTTAATATCCACAAAGAAAACGCTTTAATGTGCTTGGCACTTCCAGTACCTTTATGGCAACTACTACTGGAATTGCTGGGAGGTTTTCTCAGAAAGACATTGAGCAGGCAGGCAGTCATCTGAGCAGAGTCAGATTAGCTTTGTTTTCTATTTAATCAGTTAATCAGGTTTGTTTGTATAGCACATTTCAGCAGCATGGCAGTTCAAAGTGCTTTACAAAAAAAAAAATAATAATAAAAAAAAACAAAACAGAAAATTGCAAATTCTTGAAGAAAACAGAATGCACAATAAAGTCAACAATTGAACAAACATTATATTTTGATGAATGCCATAAAAATAATCACATGCATCCAATATGTTGGTCAGTGTTTCATTTACTATGGTTCAAAAGCATCTCTTAACAGCTGGGTTTTTAGTCTTGATTTAAAGGAGCTCAGTGTTTTGGCTGTTTTGCAGTTTTCTGGAAGATTGTCCCTGATTTGTGGTGCATAGAAGCTGAATGCTGCTTCTCCATGTCTGGTTCTGGTTATGAGAAAACAGACCAGACCAGAACCAGAACACCTGAGAGGTCTGGAAGTTGATACTGATCTTTAATGTACTGTATGTTGGTGCTACGTATAAGTCATCATGTTGGACTCTGAAGAAGTGTTTGACATTATGACCGGTCTGATGGTTGGCCATTTTGTTGGAATTATCTTACTAATAAGAAATAGGAAAGTGCCACCTCCCTTTCAACTGTTTGTGTAAATTGTGTTTTTTGATAATCTTGAAAAAAAATAAAAATGCATGATTATGATCTATTTTAACTAGGGCTGTCTATGTTAATGTGTTAATGCATGTGATTAATCTGAACATTTTAGCTCATTAATATTACACAACACAGATTAATTGAACTACCTATTTTGACATAGAAGCCTCTCTCCCACTCAGGGTTACCTAGTTCACAGCAGTACGTTATGGTCTTGACCCTGGAGGATGTCTCCAGAGTGCCGGCTGGAGACATCCTCCTTCCTTTGAGGATGTCTCCAGCCGGCACTCACTGAGAGCATCTGTAATCAGAACTGTGACAATAATAATAATAATATTAATAATGGAGGAAGTGGGTTGCGGTCTAAGAAAGAAATTCAAATGATTGAAATTTTTTTTTTAAGAAGATTAAAACAAGATTATAGTTTGTATTTTCCCTCTGCTTGTACCTTCTACTTTGCCAATGTGTGTGACTTCTTGTATCACTCATGACATTCTCGTCAAATTGCTACATAGTTTTGACCGAAATAGACCACATGTCTATCTTGGTTGGACAGTCAGAGTTGCAGTTGCAGGGAGTCGTTTGCTCTCTGCAAACCCCCAACTTTAACATGTTCTGTTTGCTGCGCACATAATTTCTTTCAGATTGGATGCCAAATCAGTGTCTTGGCCTTTATAAGTAAGGTCCAAGATCACAACCTTTAAAGTTCATCAACATGCACAGGGAACTTCATAAACTAACAATACAGTCATTATGAGCGTTGTACAAACAAGAATGTAAAAATGTGTCACTTTTAATTATGTACCAGTTTCCTGTGCAATATGCTCCCATGTAAACAATTTTATTTTTTACCTTTAAGGGAATTAAAGGTAAAAAATATTAGGGATTACACACTTACCATTGTGATAGTAAGTGTGTATAATAACCCAATACAATAACCCAGATAAAATGATAGCAATTAAACTGAGACATCAAATCCACTTTTGTTCTGTTAGGGTGCTAGAAGAATTTATTTTCAGCCGCATTTAATTTCCACTGGGACCCCAAAAGGCTTATTGCTGACATATGGTATTCAATGATTTTTTTATTTTTTATTTTTTTTGAAAATTTGGACAACACTTGGATTGTAAAAGTGCTCTATTCTTAACTTGAACCTGAACTAACTGCATTTGTCTTTTCAAAAAAGTATTTTGTCAGCTGTATAGAGGGAAGGTTTTTTTGAAATCCAACACACTTGTTCCACTATCATCCTCCCTCACTCTTCCACAAACTTTGTGTAACTTCACAGATTATGCCTCTCTTACTGCTGTCACTCCAGGCAATTTTTTTTAACTGGTGTCCTCCATCTAACCTTATGAGAAACTTGCCTCCACTATGCATAACTCCTGCTTCAAATCCATGTCTCTTCCCTGCTCTGTTGCAGTGTTTTATGCCTGGTTCGGCCCTCCCAATTCTTTCTTCTACTCTGTATCTGATCAAAAACTACCCCTTGTCTTTCATGTACTGCTTCCGCCTGCTGGCACCCAAAAAATTGTCCATATTCAATGCAATGTAAAGACAAGGTGAAGCCTTATTGATCTTTTATAAAGCACAAAGAGGTCAGAGTCCAATGCACAAGCAAATATGAGAAGGATCGTGTTAAGATGATTTGAGTGAAACAGAAACCTGTGGTGTATTAAAGAGGTCTTCATGTTTTGCAGCTGATCCAGATTTTTATATATGTCTGACTTGGTTTATAAGTAATCTCACAGCCCACAGACTAAAACCACAGCTCCATATTGTGCAAACCAAATTACTAAGGTCAGATTGAGGTGAGACACAAAAGTATTTTTTTTTCTTCCAAGCATAAAAGGAAAGTGATAATTTATTCATTACACTTTCCATTTACATTATTTACACGATTAATTTTAATTCCTTTGGACTAACTGTCTTTTTTTAGGTAACATTTGCCAGTCCCAATTAAGGAGGCAAGTTGGAGTAGAGACATTAAAGAAATAAAATAATTTAAAAAAAATTAACTCTCCCGTCACATTGTTTTTCTGTCCTATTGTGTCTGATACAATTACAAGCACATGGCCAGTTATGCAATATCATCTAGTGACTAATATCTATATAGGAGTTATAGCTAATACCTGTTTTAAACACACAATTGAGTCCAAAATACCCATTGCAGATTACAAGTGTCCTACAACTGGAAATAATACTAACATTTGAAGTGGCTTAGCAGACAGCATGACTTGATATAGAATTTGTGGATGACCATTTCTTGATTAAGTTCAATGGTGCACCGTTTTCTTAAGTTTTTGAATAATGGATTGAGCAGTGACATTCAAAGCCCTGGATATTGTTTTTTAAAGATGTCCATCCTTTTATGCCTGACCTGTTTGCTGTGTCTCTGAGTCATCAATGCTCTAAATGAGTCATTTTTAATTTCTTATGTCTGATTCACTCTCTGCAGGAATAGCAAGTGACAGTCTGAAATCTACATCTCCATGGCCAGCAACATAACATCCATAAGAAAAATAAAAGTTCCTTCTTATTTTTCAGATATTTCAAAGGAAAAGTTTCATATTTGTTTCAGACTTTCAGAATGTATGACTCAACTTTTTGTAGAGCAAAGTAGACCAAGGTCAGGTTTTTATAAACCATTATGGAAAAGAAAAATAGAACAGCCTCGATAAAAAAGTACAAATTACCATGCACAGCATAGCGAAAATATATGTTTGTTTTTGTTTATCTGTTTCAGAGCTTCTGAAGACGTCTTTCATACTTACAGCAGTTTTATGTTGTCTGAACAATGTCATCAGTCAATCTGGAGAGAACTGAGCAATGTAAAATGTATTTGGACTCAGAATAATTTAAATCAGAACTGAAGTTGCTTTACAGAACATATAAAGTAAAATGAAGTCTGAAGAAAAATTTTGTGGTAAGAATGAAAAACGACACGAAATTTGCGACGGCTAAACTGGAGAAAGCATAAACGACAGACCAATGGCTGTTCTGAGTAGTGGACATTTCAGTGGTGGATGCTAAATGGGGTTCTTATTGTCAACCTTGCAGTCTCATTGGCCAAATCAGATTAGATAGGTAGTTTGTCATGTTAATCACCACAATAACCAATGAAAAAACAACAGCTCAGTTGATTATCTGATGCAGGGGTAGTTGGCAGTTGCACCAAAAGGTTAGAAAGTGCTGAAAGTTTGAATAGGAAGTGTGCTGATGGGAGGATTTTTTTTGTTTGTTTTATTAAGCTTACACAAAGAACATAACTAATCAATTGCTGTGCTTTGCCACATGTGTTTACACCTCCAGCAAATGAACGAGATTGCTTCAAGGTGCAGGTTCCCAGATGAATAGTTTGATCCAATCTTCAAGGCCATGAAGTAATAATTTCTGTCTGTCATACAAACACAGCGGCCGGAAAGTTGGATTTGTTGTCTGCTTACAGTGCAATTGCAATTTTTTATTTATTTTTTTATTTTTATTTTTCAGCTCTGTTAAACTGAAATGGAGACTGTAAATGCTCAACTGCTGTCTACAATGCTTTTTTCATATCCAACAAACCAAAAACACTGGTTTACACATACTCCAATGTGTAAATTCCCAGATTAATATTTTTATTTCTGCTCAGTGCCTATGTTGTCCAACCAACAACTTTGAATCCAACTAGACTGTCACAACATGTTTGTAGGACTTATCTCCGTACTTTTTCTTCAATGTTTTATTTATTTCTGTCCTCAGAATGTGATGTTGACACACAGGGTTTGAGGAAAAAAAGACAAGTGGAAATGGCCAAACATTCACCTAATGTTGCCAGTGATGGGAAGCGTACTGCGAGGAAACATGGAAAAATAATGGTTTTCTGCGAAAAGCTAGCAACAGAGAGCAGCACAGCCAATATGTTGCAAGGATTTCTTGCACATAGTAGGAAGAATTAAAAGAATATTCATCCTGTTGTCTGGACATATGAGGGGGTGCAGCTGTACTTGTATGAGCCTCAGCAGCAAGAATGAGCTGACTCATTTTTTGACAAACCAGGTGACCAAGATTGACATTCTGTGTCTTTTGTAGTCTTAAGACATTGATGATGCATTAAAACAAAGACATAAAAGCTGAAGGAAGACTTTGCTCAGATACATTTGTAAAAAAGAAAAAATGGCAGGTTCGATCTAAAATTAACGGCTTCGTAGGTTTGAACCATAGCTTCAGGAGAGTTTTTTGTAGGTTATGAGAAATTACAGATTTGCATCAAATTCCAAGATTCTTGGTAAAAGCATGGCTTGGTGCTGATGTTTTTAATTGATTCTAATGCGCACTGTGGCTGAATTAGGATACACCCACCAAATATTGGACTGCATCCCTGTTGGGGGGTTGATTATGATCAGTCATAGCGAATATGGTACAAATTGTCCGAAATGTGTGGAATTTACAGCCACGCTTATGACAACACTACGTCCGCTGCTACCCCTCCAGGCTTTGTGCTTGGAAGCAACTAAGACCTATTTGTTAAAGCTCATCTGGCATGATTTCATGTTGGAGAGCATCAGAGATGGATCTTTTCTTGAAAAAAAAAAGACTTCCTCTTCCCACAGGGTGAGGCTTGAAAGTCAAAAACTGTAAAGTGGATGTAACTTAAGTTCTGTAACTTGAAGAAAAAAAGTTACAGATGTTGACAGAAATTGAGGGGTAGGAGGAAAACATTAGTGATTTTTGTAGATTTTCTCATTCAAGAACAGCATTGTCCAATTACAGCTACCCGGAGAGTATAAGTGTAAAGGCAGTGAATCTAGAGGTTGCAGCAACTTGTTGAACTGCAAAAACAATGTTTTGTAGTTATCTTCATTGAAACAGATCAAACCAGAATAGTGGTGCAATTTTGTTTTAGTTATGATAAGAAGACTATGGTAAGGGGAAGATGATCATTGTCCAAATGTATACTGAAGTCAAGCTCATTTTAATTTATCATAAAACTAATTGATTAAATGCTTATTGCAAGAGGGCTAGTAGACTGCAGAAATTGATGGTGGGAGTGGATCCATGGAGTTTATAGACTATACATTCCATTGAAAGGAACATAGGCACTGATTCAATCAGGAAGAACTGTCCAGTTTTTGTGGTGAATTATTTTGAGCCCCCCACCACAACTTGACCTCTGTGGCTGACATATCAAAAACTCTGATGGAGTGGAGTCATGGAGATGAGAGCAATTATCGAGTTGTAGTCACGTTTCATTCAAACAAAGACAATTTGTGAACTTTAAGTGGTTAATTATGTTATAGACACTACTGTGGCATTGCTATTCTTTGAGAATCATCATGCAATTGAATCTGTGATTGTAAAGTGTTAATGCCACTGAACCGAACACAAAACTTAACTTTTCTCTCCTTTGCTTGGTTCAAACCAAGACCACTATGCACTTAACTCAACCAAATATTGGACTGATGCCAGAAATGGTTTGGAGATGTTCCCAGATTGTTGGAGTTGACTGCAGTGTTAACACAGTAGGACTTGGTCAAGAAATAGAGCACTTCTTCCCTCTGGTCAACATAAAGATATCTCAAATTGAATGGCTTAAAGTAACAGCTCCTTTAAAGAAAAAAGCAGAAAATTATTTATTTTTCTTTTTTTTCTTTTTTTTGCAGCAAACAAGGTGTGTAAGAATATATTCTGCTATTCTGGCTTGATCAGGAAAGAAAACCAAAGAGATTCAGCAAGTGTTTCTTGCAATACAACTTTGTGAGATAAGGGGCTTTTTCTATAAAGCTGTAGTTATGTTCTTCAGCAGAAAAGCATTGACAATGCAGTTAAATATATATTTGCACAAAAGGTAAGTTCAGTAAATTGGAAGATCTGCTATAAACCCAATGCATCTGTTTTTCTAAGCTGTGAATGGAACATCCTGGAACATCACATTGTCATTTGCTCCCTCATTCAGCCATTTTGAATGTGGCTCGCTGTTAATGCAAGTATTAGACACTTGTGGTCTTGTCTGGTGCCTTTGAACATTAGCTCAGTGAATTTGTCCTAGCTGGAAATTGCTAAAGAATTTTGCAAGCAGCATGAGGATGATTCATCATTTCTTTCCCAAGGCTTTTACAATAAAAGAAATGGCATTTTTTTCTGTTCACTTTATGATTCGAAGTGACAGTCATTATGTTCCCTCAGCATGTCTCTAACACTGAGGTGAATGCCTCTAATAGGCTGGGTGAAGTATTGAAGAGGACCAGTGACCAGACAAAGAAACACAAATGGCATTCTTATTGCCAGATGAGACCTATTGTTTTTGCTACAAATTAACTTATTTACGGAAGTCTTGAAAGCACTGGCACACACTTCCTGAGTGTATGTTTCAAATTTAAGATGTATTACATTATTAAACTATTTGAATGGGCCTTAGTTTGGCTTGAAAGTGTTTTCAAAAAGATGTCGAAATTGTCTCAGTTTCAACGGTTAAAAGGAAGCAAATATGAGCCATCTTTGTTTCAGTCTCTATTAATACTAGAAAAACAGGGACTACAAGAGGACATTATTCTTCCTTGGTTATTGACATTACTTAAAACACTCTCACATTGCATTAAAGGGGACCCAATGCAAGCAGAAAAGCTAACTAAGCACAAATGAAGTATATCTTGCCATAATTTGTGCATATACAAGTGAAGGTATAATCATGGAACCAAAGGAGATGCAGTATTTAACTCTATGCATCTGTGACACTATGCACAAATATGAGTTAAGCTTTTTCCTTATATCAGGACCTTCAAATCAAAGCTGTGGTCACTTGTCAACATGTTGTGGATGATCTTTTTAATTCATTTTTGTTCAGTTTATATATCCAGCCTCACACACAAATACCGACTCAAAGTACATTTGGAGTTTAAGACTTGCAGACCAAATCCAGCCCACTGGCAACCTTTGGCCACCCTGTATTTGTAGTTTGAAGTTGAAGTGTAAGTCCCATCACTTTGTTATGAGTGTATAATAGATATGGCTTTTGCTTTCGAAGTTCATTATAGATAGTTTCCACATGACATCACACCTCTTACGTCCAGGTGCTCCGTTGCCATAAGCATCTTTCAACTGATAGATCAAGAGAATGTCGGTTTATGTTGTGTCTTCCTTAGATCAAGTGCTCAGTTGAACAAATTTAAAAATTTAGTATTTATATAATAATAATACCTAAAAGTCCATTGACTGGTAGGGTTAGGGTTAGCAAAGAAAAAAGGACATTAAAACATGAAGTGTCTCTAAATCTATATATTAAAACTAATCACAATTCATTCTGTTTTAATCTACATGGTATAAATAACAAATTTTGCTGAGCGATTGTCTCAAAAATTATTGCGATGAACGATAATATTGATGAAGACCTTTTTACACTGATTTAATGGAAATGACGTTATAATGCATGCGATTTCCTGCCAAAGATAGATACACTTTATTTTCAAAAGAACACTTAACACTGGAACTGATAAACAAAATAAACAAAAATAAAATGGATTATCAGTCTCCATCAACAAAAAAATGTACTTGAGTAAAAACTAAACATAAAGCCAAAGTGGAAATAAATACAACCAAAAGAGTGCAGATTATGAAGTCTGTATACTATATTGCCCTTCAGTAATCATTAGATTTAAATAGAGAAGATGGACACATCCCACTACCTGCTGCAATAGTTCACACTATAGGATTTTTTTGCCCCGATTTTCCCCTTAGGACAATCTTAGAACGTTGGACATTCTAAGGTTGTCGCTTGCGATTTCCTGTAGTGTGTGGTGAGTTACGCTAGAGATCTTTGCGGCCGCTCTGATCTAAATCAGGGTTTTTCCCCAACTGGGAGCGAGAACACAGCCTGTTGAATGTGACAGGCAGCCAATCAGAAAGTGCAGATTCTCCTCCGTGCTTTCTCAGGGGAAATTACGGAGAGGAATCCCAAACAGCTGGAGAGCACCGGAGTTAAGCCTTTTTTCATTTTTTCATCAGAAAAAGGCCGGAAGAAACGATAAAGCCGATAATTGAAATGAGGTTGATAGTTTTAATTTATCGTGCGATTAATTGATTTATTGTTTATCGCGACAGGCCTAGAAATGACCTGTTTAACTGCAGATATTCAGGGAGTTTTCCTTCTGTTATACTCTTCTTGCAACCATTAACAAAGACAAATCACGATCAGTTGGGTCGACACATTAGATTTCATTCTTTTTATTTATTTGATGGGAACAGCACACATCAAATTTTAAAGCAACTTGGAACATTCTGCCTTTTGATATTTTTCAAAACATTTAATAATTTACTTCATTCCTTCAGGCAAGCCCAAATTCTTGGCCCCCATGAGAGATGTTAAGCTGTTGCTGCAACTTCCGATGGTGCAACAGGATGGTTTTACCCTCAGGTACTGAAAGTCTTGAGGGAACAACCTGATGAGCTCAATAAATGCAATGGTTTTACAAATGCCTTGAGCATCAGCTAGTTTGTGTCAGTCATGGAAAAAGAAACAGTTTGCCAAGATAAACCTTAGATAATCAAAAGGAAAAGACTTAAATCACGGAACCGGTTATTTCCTTCTGTGGTAGTCGGCCAAATACTGGTTTCATACAGACAACTTCAAGAATGTTGATATGACACCATACAGACTAAGATCATTCTGTGATACAATAAAACGTACAAAGTCCTTGGGAAGAATTTTTACATTAGCTGACACGTCTTATGCCAGTGTTTTATTCATTTGTTTTTGTTTTAATTACAACTTAAACGTTTAAAATATTACACAAAAGTAAGAATGTCTGCTTACATAACAGAAGAAATGCATACAATTAGGCAAGTATCGGACTGCTCACAAAACCCCTAAAAGTAAAATTATTTATTAATGTACAATCATTCAAATTTGCCAAGTTAAGTTAGAATATGAGGCTTGTTAGGCTCCAAAACCCCAAAAACTGAAGAACAAGGAACTTACCCATGCTAAAATGCAGGTTTTTTTGTTTTTTAAATTTTTGTCTTCTTGGAACTTTGTCATAGAACAGTCATTTTAATTCCACACAATATGTGCGTTGTTTAGATTCACTTAAAATTTCCAGAACACAGTTAAGTAAAATCGCTTCACATACAGTTTAAAATACATAAAATAAATGCATAGCAGCATGAATAAAAAAACGGGCATATGTGATTTATTAGTTCATAAAATCAATGGTGCAGTTCAGTGCTTGATCTACTGAAGATTTGTGTATCCCACAGGGCCTCATGCAGTCAAACTATATTGCATGGATAGAAATACTTTCTTAATAGCTTTTACATTGTCATAAGGAGAACTTGTGCCTAACATTTGCTTAATGCCGTTTTCCTCTGATCCTTTTCTCAAGTCTTTTTCCGCTTTTTTAAAAATGCATTATATCCTGACCGAGATTTCATCTTTGTCTTTTTACATCATAGGGGACAAAGGCAAAAATATTGGACAGGAAAAATAAAAAGTGGAATAGAAAAGTACTGTTCAAATCACAAAATAGGAATTTGTGCTCAAGATTTTTTGACATTCATTCATTGTATTCTCAAGTATTTCTTTGCAGTTCCGTTAAGGATATTGTTACATTTAATTTTCACTCAGGTAGGTGAGCAGCTGAAGAAGAAGAATTTATGCTCATCCATGAGGGAGGCAAAATTCCTTGGAGCCGTGGTGCTTGTGAGCTCACAGCTGTATATTAGCTTCTCTGCTTAGGTAAAGTCTCCTGACACTCACACTCACCCACAGAATGATCTTCTGAAGCTAACACCTTCACATTCCTCCTATTAATTACTGACCTGTGAGCCTTATTTATTTCTGAGTTTTCCTTCATTGTTTAATCTCCTTGCCGAACCAATTTGCACACAAATGCAGCACTTAGTTTGTTGAAAAAATAGTCTGCCTTCGATGTAGATGCAAATTTTTCAGCACTCGCCTGTCTTTGTATGGTGTGTGTGTGTGTGTGTGTGCTATTGTGTATTCATTTGAACATTATATAAGATTATTCTGTGTATTCACATCCAATTACACAAAGAGATCATCTCTGGATCACAGACCCTCACAGTACCAGAGCAAACCTTTCAAGTCATTTTTTTCTGTTCTGTCCCTCACTCTTACACCTTCATTTCTCTAACTCCTCATCCCTCAGTTGGATTTTTTTCTCTTTCATCCTTTCTCTATTCACTCCTTCTTTCTCTCTGGGTACACCTGTGCCTCTGAGCATCTTCCTTTTTGCAAATGGTAAATATGATTTGCATGCTTACCAACACAATGCCCTGTGCTAATTTGTAGGGAAAGTGAAACTGGCGGTTGTGAAAACACACGGCCATCTGCAACAGAGAACTCACTGCAGAGGACTTGCATCAGGCTGCCTTGTGCTCCGAACACTGTGCTACTCTGTGCATTTGGGTGCATTCATGTTTCCAAAGTGCCTCAGGCTGAAGGATTCCCATATTGACAGGTCTACTGCTGGCTCGTCGGGTGTTATCAAACCAGTTCAAGTTCCTCGCTTTCATCTAGCCATATAAAGGGTCTTTGCTTGATCACAGAAAGGAATGTGCTCTTGCTGTGGTGTTAAGAACAGAATGTAGCTCAACATCTAAGACAAATGCAGTTGAATTAAAAAAAGCAGCTAATACAACAGCTTGGTTAAAGCTATAATTAGAGAAAATGGATAAAAGTGCGAAAATTGACATTGTAATAAGTCGGCATTAACACCAAAAACAACATATGTATAAGGTGAAAAAACACATAAAAACCCGAAGCATAGTCTTCACTTTATCTTCATGTAATACCATCTAGTTGCTGCAGATTTATCTTCCAGATTTTATTTTTTAGTTCATTTATTTGTTTGTTTGGCTGACGAGAAAATGTAACCCCAAATGGTCTTTGTAACAGCTTTCAGAGTCACCTTTGCCAAAAATAAAAGTGAATTTTTCAGGACGTTATCAAGATTTCACATCAAAAGGCTCCTCAGCAGAGAGTAAATTGGGAAAGCTGCCAGTTTATTCTCCCTGGAACAGCCTGATTTATTTAGGGGATAAAGTTTTAGAACCTTTTGTTCTGACTTTAGGAGAAAGCTTTAATTTTAACACTCTGTCCTAAAGAATTTATAAAACCTGGTGAAATTTTAATTTGTGTTAAACCTAATTTTTGTCTGTTTATGTGGACCAGATAAAATGAACGAATGAGACAATAGCTTTCTATCTAATCATGACTGCGTGAACATTGGTGTGTGTGGCGGTGACTTAAAAGGATAGCAACGTTCATTCAGCAGAATTTAATGCTTATAAAATAAGTATTAAACACTTAAATAGAACATATAGGGCTGATAGCATTGTCGGATACCTGTGAAAAAAAATCTGATGCCACCAGAGATTTATCAGACATTCCTCTGAATCCGACAAAGGCGCAGCTTTCACTACCAGTCACACTGGACAGGCCTTCTGGCCAATCAAAAATAGGATGGAGGTCGGACTTTGGTCAGAACCAGCAGTCAGTCTTTCTGTCATTGAGTGTCACTGCTTCTCATTCTAGGAATGGGCACAGAGCGTGGAATTCAAGTTAAAGAAGCCAGGTGGAGACACTAAAGATGTTGATAAGGGAACTAGCGGCAGAAAAAGTAAAAAGGTTTTGCCACAGCTCATTCAGCACACCTCACGTTTGCTTTAACGCAATTCCAATCAATTCTGATTATTTCTGTGTATTGATAAGATACTCAGTGGAACCTCAGAAAGTAAGCATGAATCACAAACTACTTCTTGAATGATAAACTAATAGATCATTCTTTATTGCTTCAGCTTTTGCTGCTAGGTAAAGTATAGAATAACGTGTATCATTTAGAAATTGTTTATGCTACAATTGCTGTCATTTGGCCATTTCACTAACTACATTGGCTATTATTACTAAAAAGCTTAAATATTAAAAATCTAACACCCTACAGACTTGTTTTTGTTACGTATTTCTGGAAGATTGTGGGCCAAATCATAGACTATTTCAGATTTTTCTCCCACCATCTTTTTTGGAACAATCATTAATCACCTTTTGACTTCAGCCATAAAACCTTATTTTTTAATGCCCTGAAGCGGAAGATAACCTCTCAGAATGGACACCTAAGCTGTGTGGAAAAGTGATTTTGTCCTCATCCTGTGTGGATACAAAGGTGTGACAAAAGCGGAAGCTTTTTTACCACAACAAAATCCAACACAACAGAATGAGCAGAGCTGCGTGAAATCCAATCAAAAGTAGTAGCAGCTGGCATCTTGTTGTCTGTGAAAGTCGCAGAACTCTGTCGGATCTGGAAGTGATCTCTCAGCACCAGAATTTGACTGGTGGGAAATCAGATGTGAAATGCTCTTTTAATTTAGAAAAGATTTAATGTTTATTATCACAGGTGAATGTAGTTTTAAAATCTGTGACTCACACAAAAAAAGAACAACTTTTTTTTTGAGGCTCCTTTTTTTTTTTTTTTGAAAATATCTAGCTTTAGTTTCTTGCAGAAATGGTAGCATTTCATGTAGTGCAGTGCAACAATAAAAAGTGCATAATAATAACAAGGAGGACCTATTTCAGATCACTCCATCAGTATTATTTCTTTATATTTATAATGGTGTCAATGACTCTTTAATTATTAGAATTATTAGCTGTCAAAAGGATCTTTTACATTAATTGGATTAAAAGACAAGCTGACATATAAACCACATTATTCATAATTAGCTAAACATATTCTTGTCCTTTTATACTTCAGTTAGCTTGAATGCTCCACGTATAAATAAGCAAAGGAAATTGTGTTTTATGCTTACCCTAACATAACTTGCTTTGATTGACAGCAAATCATAATAGGCAAATGAAAAATGTTGATCTAAACTTGACCGGCTTAATTGCTTTTCATGGCTCAACAAAAAAAGCTTGCTTCTTTACACAAAACAATAAAGAAAAGAAATACTGAACTTCTAAAGCAACAATACACGGTGTAACATAAAACATGTAAAGATAATCAGGGACAGTGATAGTACTAAGTATTCCAGTGATGAAAATGGCTCTGTCTGACCTTAATGACCTGCCTAGTCCAAGGTCACAGGCTCCTACTCACTTCTTCCTCCAGCAACCTTAGGATCAGAAATCAATTATTTATCCTTGTAAAATGAGTCTTACAATTTTTACTTGTCTCCTGATAGTGTTTGTTCATGTGAGTCAAGAAGCCTAATACAACCATGACCGTTATCATGTTGCAATGGCATTTCAACGAAGACACTGGTAGCTTAATCACTATTTCGAATGTATATACTTTTGTGTTGAGTTAGGTCAGCACAAACTGCAACAAGTCCTCAGTAAATGTGTTCCTGAGCATCTTTGCATATGGCGATCTTTAAATTCCCTCAAACATAAAGATGAAAAAACTGAATAATACTGATTTAAATGAAAACTAAAACAGAGCTGAAAATATTGCAAATTTAAATGCTGAAATTTGGCAAATATCAACCGAGTCACAGGAAGAAAAAGAAAAATCCAGGGAGATAACCAAAGTAAGATATTTCCAAGTAGTAGATCAGTAAAGGGTTTCAATTGAAAAAAGACAGCTAAAGACGCATATAAGTGGGAGCGGAACAGCGAGTTCTGGTAAGAGGTTAAGCACACACACTTATACCTGCAGTTAAAGCCTTCACCCTTCCATAATATCCCCGGCCTTGGCCTCAGTGCTCATGGATGCCAAGAAATCCGATTTGCCAACTTTGGGAAGCTGTGTGTGACAGCCAATTACTGGGGAGAGGACTCCCAGTGGACTCACCTACTCACCTTGCAGCCCAAACATCTGCCCGTAAGAGAGTCAGGGGAGATAGGCAGACTGAGCAGCAGAAGCAGAATAGCTGGTTGGGAATGCCAGAGTGGTCAAAAACTGGTTCAATCACCGGCCATTTGACTGTTGCCTGTCAGGTATTTGAAGTGCAATCATCAAATGTAATTGTTACTGTCACTTTACAAGAAAAAGGTGGAAATAGCTTAGATAATGAATTAAGTCTGTTTTTTTATGGAGGTAAAAAGTTTGAACAGCAGTTCTTGCACTGAGCAAAGAACATACACAAATATTTGCATTTCTTTCCTTTTACATCTACATTCTTTAAAAAATATATATATTTAATGATAGAAAAATGGTGGTGTTTCTTTACTCTGAAGCTCTGAAACCAAATTTATGAAAATGTGAGACGTGCAGAAACTGTTGACTCTGTTAAATCCATTTACTGAAGCTGAAGATTGGCTCAGTTATTTACTTGTATCATGTTTTACTGATTTATTTGCTTAAATGTAGTCATTTTGAATTTTCTGTTGTCTTTTATGTTGTGTTCATTCATCGTTTTGATGTCTCAGAGTTTTTATCTTCTTCCTGTTCCCTTTTTTTGCAAAGCACTTTCAGTTATTTTGCGTTTCTTGGGTCAAAGGCACACTTCATTGGGATCTGCAAGCTCACAATGCTCAAGAGGTTTTATCAGCCCTTACATCAAAAACATACACAATATTTCAGGAAACAAACGATGCAAACAATTTTTGGTAATTTCACAAATAGCATTTTTTTGTAGATATAATGGGTAATATATATGCGCATAAATTAAAAAGGTTTTTTACTGGCTACAGAACTAAAAATACTTACAAGCGAGAATCACTTGCCAAAGGGGTTGTCACTGAGCAGCTTTCCAGTTTTGTCATATTGATACTTTTGTGAATAAAATGTTAAAAAAGGATAGTGATAATTCTGATAATTAATCCAGTCACCAGCAAATACTTCAGCTACAGTTTGATTTCAGTTTGCAACAGAGTTTTTCACATAACCCAATCAATGCCCTGTAAATTCATTTGAAGATGAGGGCAAAGCAGGGGTGAGGTAAAGTTTAGCTTGGAAAATTAGATCACTTGACTCTCTTCTGGCTTTGGCCACGACGTGCAACATATGCTTATCCTGAGTAATTTCCCACTGTCTTTCCACTTTTTTGCCCTTGTCCCTTTCTGCTGTTGCAGCTCAATTTTATTGTACCTGAGACAGTCAATAAATGAATAAAGCATGGAAATTGGAAAGTGCAGCGCAATATGTCCTGCTGCTATGCCCTCCAACCTTGAAAACATTATGACAGGAAGATAAGGACAAAGGGTGAGACGAGGAAATTCATGGAGAAAGAAAAATCTGGCGTCCCTAGCCAAAGCAGCAAAATTGAAGGTGAAATAATATGAAGCATGTCAAAATGCAATAACACCCTATGTAGCTTGACGTTTAAGTGGTTTCCTGACTGGTGCTTCCCAAGAGAAGCAGAGAATTACAGACGATGTATTCTGAAAGGGGATTGCATATGAATCCAAATGGTGGATGAGTAGATGAAAATGAATATGAGGTAGAGAAATAGGCAGGAAAAGTGGGAGCAGCTGGTAATGGGGAAATAAAGTCTGTAAGTTTAGACTCCGGCAATAACATTTAGCTATAGTACATTGTGTGGAGGATGTGCACGCACGCATACACACACACACACACACACACACACACACACACACACACACATTTAAGGTAGCTCAATAAATAGCTCTGTCCTGGACAATTTTAGAGCAATGGACAGAATTTGTTCACATTTAGCTAGACACACACAATCAGGCACACATATACATTTCTTAGCTCTTCAGTGGAGGTTCACATCCATCCTCAAGCCTTCACTTATATTTGTGCTGCAAACTTGTTAAAGCTTTAGGCACCCAGAAAGCGCTTGATGTGCCAGTAGCATTCTGGCACACAATGACCGCATTGCAGAAAAATTTATATAAAGGAGAGTTATCACCGCTTGTCTATAATATTTCACAAATCTAAGCAAGCTCTGAGGTGAGGTATGATAAAAAAAAGTTTTGCCCCTCCTGATAAGGACAAATACACCCTGAGACCAAAGATGTGATATGCCAGAGAATATTTTGTGTAACCACAAGCAGATTTGTTTTCTTTTCTATGCAGTTTCCTTCTCTTCTTCTTTTGCCCCGGCATATAGGGAGCTGTCCTATTGAAGACATACACAAATGAAATGACAAACAGTTGCCTCTGTTCTTAAGCACACACCAACTTCCGTGGACACAAAAAGTCCCATGGCTCAATTAGAAGACAGTAAAGGCCTTACTGTGGCCCCGGGCACAGGGATTGTTGTTTTATAAGTCGCCTGGGGCACAAACCTGACAACACCAGGTACTAAACCCACAGATGTGCATACACAAAAATACACACATAAACATCGAGCTGAAGCAGTGTGGGTACCTCACTGTCAGTCACTTTGTGAATCTCTCTAACCTTTTTTTTTGCGCACTTCAAAAAAGATATTTCTTTGTCCTTGGAACAGAAGCGAAGACACAAAGAAAGGCATTGACTGTGTCTATTAAATATTAAAAAAAGGAGGTCCATTAGAAAGAGAACTGATGCTATTTCAGAGTTCATTGTTCCTTCACTCAAGACATGTCTGCAACAGCTGCCAACAAGCACAACAATAGAAATGTGCTTGAGCAGAGACTGAGGTGCATCTTGCTAGAGCTTGGATGTACTCCTTCTTGCCTTCAGAACTGCCTTTATTCTTCACAACACTGATTTCACTAGATGTCTGAAACCCTCTGAATGTTTTGTCCATATTGACATGATAGAAGGCATGTCAACATCGCACTGTTACTCCATGTTTGTTTACTGCTCATCAGTGGTGAATCTGTTGTTCCACCTCCTCAAAAAGGATATCCATTGGATTAAGCTTTAGTGACTGTGGAGGACAATGTAGAAGGGTTAACTTTAAATTTGACATTTTTTGTATGTGACAGGGTTTACTTTCATCCTCTGAGAAATTGGTTACATTGTGGTAGTAAAGGGGATGAACATTGTCAGCAATAATACTTAAGGAGGCTGTGTTGTTTCAATAATTCTATAGATACTGCGAAACCAGTATGAAGTAAAAGTGTACCAGTAAAATATCTCCCACACCATTACTATAGCATCACCAGAAGTCTGAATTGTTGATACAAAGTGTGATGATTTTTTTCTTTTCATTTTGTTTATGACAAATTCTCACCGTAGCATCTGAAAGCTGCAGCTAAAACCATTATGCATCGACCAGGCAACTTCAGCAAGAAATTTCCATCATGTCCATATGCCTAAATGCACTGAGTTTCCAAAATATAATTGGCTTATCTTCTGTTTGTGTTAACAAGCAACATAACAAATACACCAGATAAACTATTCAGTGTACCACCATTGACATATTGTACTTACTAGACCCACTCACAAACTCTACCCATTATCTGCATTTAACTTTACTTTAAAGTAAACTTTTCACCTAAAAAAAAACAAAAAACATTTAAATTGGACAAGCAATTGCTGTTCCCACAAAAGCTTATGGACCGAGCAATTATTTTTGCTTTCTTGCTTTTGGACCAGATTGACAGAGAAATGATAACATACACACATTGTCATGCATAGCATTAGTTTTTAAATATTCCCAGACCGAAATTGATTTTTCACATTTTACAATAGCACAATGTACCTAATTTTTGTTGTGTATGTTGTATATGTCAATAGTTATTTCAGCAAAAAGCAAAGCCACCCACTTGAAACATTTTGTATTTGTCTGTTCAATGACACAAGGCCATTTTCATGGTTTATATAAGATTTAAGTTCCAGAATAAAAGCTTCGACATTCACCTCCAGCGTCTTAGAACTGACATTTTTTCACACTGGCCGACTTTAAAGGAAACATTTAAACAACTTTCCTTTTAAAGCAGCAAGCTAAATCATTCAATCCCTGTTTTAATCTGTTGTGTAAAAATTTATAATAAAAGTCAAAACCACAGCATAAAACCATCAAAGAAACAAGGAATAAGGAATAGTGTC
>CAEFZX010022714.1:0-18920 GCA_903066825.1 Alfaro cultratus | reverse complement strand
AGTGTTAGTTTTTGTCTGCTTTTCTGTTGCCTAAAACAACTGGAAGGATTCATCAGAGAGAAACATTTTGCTGCTGTTTGCTGTGAAAGGTGTGTCTCACTCAAATCTCACTCAACTACGTGAACCCAAGTGGACTGTTCATCTTCAGGTGAATTATGAGAGACTCAAGGGACTGACAGACAACCTGGCACCATGACAAACGTGCAATTGTCTTGGGGCAAGGCTGAAAAGTAAATCACATTCTTTAGATCTGTTGAGACATTTAGCAGGATGTAAGAGAACTAATGGGAACCGACTGCACTTTGATGAAACAGCTAGGCCAGCACTGAGCAGAGCTGTCCCCTCTTCAACATCAGCACTAAGCATTAAACTTCTGCAATCACAACGGAGGCCCTGATGTCTTTGCTAGACATTTTGTTGCTCAGTTTTCCTGAACAAGGAAAGGCACAAACTTACCGTATCACGGCAACACAAACCAAGAAAAAAATAAGATGGTAACAAAAGACCAAAACCAAGTGAGTAACTTTTATAAAAATGTTTTTTCTTTCTTTTGCATATTTGTTAAAACTGCCACCATGTTCTTACAGTCTATAATATGAGACACATAATCTGTAAAGAAAAAAAAAAAAAAAAAAAGAAGTGGTTCTTGTCTCCAGAATCAGAACCAAACATGAAGAAGCAGCATTCAGCTTCTATGCACCACAAATTTGGAATAAACCTCAGGAGAACTGCAAAATTTTATCAATATATTTGATGTAAATTTGATTATGGTTACGCTTGAAGATTTTGATGATGGCATTTGACAAAATCTAATGTTTATTTGTTGATTATTGATTACCATGTTATCATGTAAACAGTAACCAAATATGTGCAAAGCACTTGGAACTCTCTTATTGCTGAAATGTAAAAAAAAGAAAAAAAAAGAAAAAAAGAAGAAGAAAATTGACTTCCATCTGCAGGAGAATGACATCTTCAGAGAATTATTTTATTTCCAGCAAGACAATGACTTGAAGCATCCAGTTGAAGCTACACAGACACAGATGGTGTATATTCCACTGGGCTTTGACAGGAGTGGCCCAGTCAAAGCCCAGACCTCAACCCAAAATAGAATTTGTGGCAGGACCTGAAAAGCGCTGCTCACTGCTGATCCCCACCAAGCTGACAGAGTTGGAACAATTTAAGACTAGAGGGAAACTGCAGCGTCCAGAGGAGGAGTTTTCATGCTCATCTGGCCTGATAGAAACTGATCCACACAGATTCTGTGCTGGAACGGCAGGTTCTGCCTGGACAGGGATGAGTATTTATGCAGTTACTTATTCTATGTTGCATATTTTATTTGCCATTATTTTGTAGAAATCGGATTTTACTTTGACGTTAAATGGATTTTTTGTAAAAAAATAAAATAAAAAAGAAAAATGTTAATCATGACTGATTTATAAGAGCAATAAAAAAGGATGAAACAACCAAAGGGGTGAGTACTTTTAAGAGGCATTGCTTGCTCTGGAGAGAGGAAGAATGAAAGTCTGTGGAAGCAAGACCAATGATCAATCAATCAATCAAATTTTATTTGTATAGCACATTTCAGCAGCAAGGCATTTCAAAGAGCTTTACATCACAACAAACACAAAAACACAAAGTCATGCAACAGAATAAAACAATCAGAACATTACATTATGTCAGGTACCATCATTAAATTTGTAATTGATTACGTTTCAAATACAGTTCTAAACAGGTGGGTTTTTAGTCGAGATTTAAAGGAAGTCAGTGTTTCAGCTGCTTTACAGTTTTCTGGAAGTCTGTTCCAAATTTTTGGTGCATAGATGCAGAATGCTGCCTCTCCTCGTTTGGTTCTGGCTCTGGGGATACAGAGCAGACCAGAACCAGAAGACCTGAGAGGTCTTGAAGCAACAGCAGATCTTTAATGTATTGTGGTGCTAAACCGTTCAGTGATTTATAAACTATCAACAGTACTTTAAAGTTTATTCTCTGAGCTAGAGGGAGCCAGTGTAGGGACTTCAAAACTGGTGAAGTTTGGAAGTCCTGATGTGTGTAAATGACAGGGAAACAGGAACGCGTCGTCTACTATACATCACAAAAGACGGCACAAGAGACGTTAAAGAGTGAAGGAAGAGAAAAGAGAATAGAGACGAGTATCAGCGTGAAAGAAAGATAGGTCAAAGTAAATTGAAGCGGAATGAACAAAATGAGCAGGTTTAGAAAGAAGTTTATCAGAGGTACAACTCATGTTGAGCAGTTTGGAAACAGTTTGAACATGTGCAGAGATTTTTAGGAGGGGAAAGGACAGAAAACTGTTACATAATGGAGCTACATAGAGCAGTAAAACATGGAGTCTACAGAAAAGGTTTATTAATGTAAAGGAGGACATGCAGAATGCTGGTGTGACAAAGGAGAATGCTATGGACAGGACGAGATAGAGGAAGATGATCCACCCAAGTGTCTGTATGATTATGTGGATATTTATGATTATCAGCTAAAATGTTTAAAAATACAAAATAAAATGACTACAAAACTTAAGATCTTTAACTAACATAAACAATAAAAAATGTAAAGAATTATAATTTGGATTGTGGAGCATGGATGTGTAAATTAATTTTAAATTTAAAGCTCTGCCGACTTAATTGCGTTACATTGTTAATGTTTCATTTGTTGGTATTGTTGTGTTTTAGTCTTTGTTGTAGCTGTATTAAGTTAGTCTTATATTGACCATATTTTGACAAGATGTACTGCTTTATTGCTATGTTGTGGTGGTTTCGTAACATATTGGTGAGATTTCTTCAACTTTTCACATTAAGGCTGTTTCATTGACCCTACTTTGTGATGCCAACAACTGGATTTCGAGCCGCCACCAGCAGGGGCGCTGTTGTCTCCTTACATACCCATAAGCGGAGGAGTGAGAGGTGCATGAAATGGAGAAAAATGGCGGATCATGTGCAGGTAAGTGGAGGTTTCATGTTTTTGTTACCGACAGTTTGTTCTAGAGCGGGAAGATGAGGTTGAACCTTGATCCAGATGCGGTGGTGCAGGTACGGAGCCGGTGTGCAGCGCCAGGGAATGCGGTGGGGGTCGGAACGCGGGACTGTGGGCAGTAAAAGAAAGGATGAGGCAGCCTGTGTTGACTCGTGGCCTGCTGTCATTGCGTTAGCTTGTGTTAGCTACTGGACGGAACGAAAACAGACACTGTGGTGGCGTGCAGTTCCAGTCTGTGGGGTTCCCAGTGTCTGTTTTAGCTGGTGGTTTTCCACTACCGGCATGATAGCGTGCATTACTTGCGTGTTTTGGGGGAAATAAACAGTAAAACACAAATGGCTGACTGTGTACCACTAGCTTTCAGGCTAACATGCAGGGGTTAAGTGTGAGTTGGCGCCAATATGAGCCACATTAGAGGCATTTTTCCTGTCAGTAGTAGCGGACCGGTGTGACGCCGGACACTTTGCCGTTGGAATAAAGCGTTATTTTAGTCTCTGTTGTTAGCTGCCTGACACTGATGCATGCTAAGCTAACTAGCTGCAGCCAGACGTCAACTTCTCCCGCCCGAGCTCTTTGAAAACATAACTGAGTGTGTTGAAATGTTTGTCAGTGAAAATGACTTCATATTCACGGAATGAGGGGAAAGGGAAGTTGTTGTCAAGGCACCGGGGAGGTTTTCCGCTGTGTGCCGTCACCGGACGGAGCTCAGCGGTGCGGTGTTGTGATGTGTAGCCCGCTCTGTTGCTTCGTGTTCAGGTCCGGACACATGTGACGGGACAGCAGCGCTCAACTTTCCGATTCGCCGACTGATTGTCGTGAGAAAGGTTTAATATTGTGAGTAGGGTTTTCAGAGCAGCGTGATGTTTCCGCTTTAGTATGAGAGTGTTGTGGATAACCTACCAGACATTAAATACGAAAAAACACACACAGCAATGTGTGTTTTCTTTGAATGTGTGAGTGAACTCCCACTGGAGACGAGCTGCATCATGGATGCTGAGAGTCACTGCATCCCAGCGAGCTTCACCCTGTGTGTTTATGGGATGCTCTGCAGCACACATCAACCTAAATAAGCTTTGATATAAACGGCCCTAAATGACGAAGCAGGAATTCTGCATATAAAAACTACTTTTTGCTCAAAAGTGACTTATGACCATTTGTGATTTTTGGTCATTTGATGTTTGATGTGGCGTGTAAAATAGTGTATTTTACAACTAAAATTAAAAACATAATATTGAATTTATCAATGAACCTACATGACTGATCAACTGAAGAAGGATCCTCAGTGGACAGATTATGAGCTTTTAGGGGTTTTTAAAATGTCCCAGTCTCAAACTGACTCTTAATTTTCCAACAAAGTTTGCGAGTTTTTTTTAGCATCAGACCCACCCCCACTTGTTGCTATGCACTCCCCTCCAACCAGCAAAAAGAAAGCTACTACTGTTTATATTTGATTACAAAGTTGCCTGTTTGGAAATTGCAGTTGCAAAAACCAGACAGGAGGCCAATTAACAAGCTTGTTATACTTGTTATATAAATTTCAGAATACTGAAAAGTTTTTAAAAAAATTTATGAAGCATAAATTACATTATAACTTTTATAATCAATATATTTTCAGGAGCAGGCACAGCAAAACATTTCCCCTCTTAATTTTTTAAGAGTTTAATAACGTTTACCCCCCATATACACACTCACTCTTTAACACAACCAAATGTAATTGATATGAATTAATTGTGATATGTTTGTTCAGCTAATATTTCTGTAGCACAGCAGTTTGACGCCATGTTTGTTTGGTAACAACACAAATGAAATTCTTAGATGCACAAACATGTGCAAGAAATTAATTTTGACTTACAGGAGGATGAACAACTTCACTCGGGTACAAAATCTGAGTGAGCAGTAATGATGGTACCTCTTATGCTGTGAAACCACGCAACGCTGAGGGTTCCTCCATGGAGTAGCGCCTACCTGCCCTGCTGTGCTCTGCTGCGTAACCTCATGTGTTGGTGCATCAGTAGGTTGTTTGAATCTACACACCCTGTCATTACCACACTGACCAACCCTGGTCTGAGCTCTGTGTTGCACTTCTTTTACATTCAGTGGCGTTTGAGCCTCGATAGAAAAACGTTTGGCTCTAAAGTAGGGCAAAAAAAGTGAGAGAATGTTATGAAGGGTTGTTATGAAATTAATCGTTTATCTGAAAAATATGATGTTCTTCAGCTTTTGATGAAATCTGGTGTTATTGAGTTTAGTCCCAATTCACTTTGCCAAGCAGAAATGTCTTTAATAATGGGTGAGGAATCAAAAGACAAAATTTCATTAGAACATTTCGGGTTGGGTCGTGTCTCAGAAGCTGCTGAGGAAACAACAAACAAACTTTAATCTGAAAGTATTGAAAACGATGTGAAGCAAGGAGGCGCAATCCTCACCAGATTCAAGAATCTGCAAAAAATGTAATTCGGTTTTTATTATACCTAATGGCTGCTAGTAACGACTATTGAAATAATGGATTATTCTATCTGTTAATCTGAAGATTAATCAGATAAGAAAATGGGCAACATCTGCAGATTAAAAATGTATTAAAATATCTAACTTTCTTATTTTTGAATAAGAAAATAATCATGTTATTGGCTGAAATGCAACAACAGCATTCCTTTAGTTTACGCTTCATGATTTGCAGCTAAAAAATGACTGAATATTAATACAGTGCACAGCTGACATGGTGGTTGTTTCTTGGAATTTAAAAGGTGCTTAAAAGAATTAAACTAAAAAAGGTCCCTACTCTTGTTAACAATTAATCGAGTGCTAAATTAGGTGACCATTATTTCAACCACCAATTCATCACAATTAGTCTTATTAGTTGTTTCAGGCCTAAATTGAAGTTATATGATTCACACTTGAAATGTACAAATCAAGCAGCTTGCTTTAATTTGAAACATCAGCTCAGGTCACATGTAATGCATGTAAAAGCAGGGGTTTTTTTTGTTGTTGTTTTTTTTTCATGTTCATTAAGTGAAAACCCTGTTGCTCTGATTGTTATCTAGGATATCTATTATTATTAGTGTAATAATGGTTATGCTGTCATTCTCCAAAACTAACTGCTCTAATAGTTGGTAATGGGGGCAGTGAAGAGTGAAACAGTAAATTTGACATCTGTCATATAGGAAGTCAGTCTTGCTAGGTGATAGTCAGTTGCAATCAGATTATTATCATGCTAAATTAGCATTGAAGGATTTCCACCAGTTGTTGATATGTATATCTTTAAAGCCAGGTCAGAAAAATAAACTGCTAAAAATGTTATTGACACACTAGAAAGAAACACCGGAAGCAGCAGTGAAGACATCCTGAAATTTGACAGTCAGTTGAAAATCTGAAATATTTTTTACTGGTCTATGTTGGATGAAATTGTTTAATGCTGTGTTTCTACACGATCATACTTTTGTGTAGAAACACAAAAGTATGATTACGATGCGTTTTTCTTTTCGGTATGTAAATACATTTAAGTTAGTTTGTTTTATTATGTACATTCTTTTCTAAGAACTCTCACGAACAGATTTAACCAGCTGGTACTACCCTAAAATATCAGTTCATTACGAAAATAAAGGTGTGGTGTTCTCAGCTGGTGGGAAACTGAGGGAAGCTTGCTCTCAGTCAGGAACAACCTCTCCAGTTGAAATGGAGCATTAGCTCCATTTCAAGTGAAATATGAAACGTTCAAAAATTGTTTTCAGCCAACGGTGCAGCCCTGGACTGCAGATGCTTATGCTGTGAAATTACAGTAAGGATTTTAGCACAATTAGGCTAGATTAAAACTTAGTTGTTAAAGGAAAAACCTGACTTGGGGAAAACTGTAATTCTAACCATATTCTAATTGGTTTGCATAATTTTTCAAAGCAGGATGGACATTGAAACCATGCTATTTTAAGACAAGATACACTGATCTAAAGCTCTTGTTCAGCTGAAAAAATGTTAATTTGAAGTAAAAAACCGCTCCATTTAACTTTACTATTTTTATCTAAAACATATGAAACATTTTTTATTATTGACAGAGCAATAAACCTGCTTCTTACTGTTTTAGACCCTCAAATACAAAGTTGGAAGTCCACTAAATCAGACAAGCTGGTAACCAGTTAATCAAACAAATCTGACCTTTCTGAAGCATCCTGCTTCAGAAAGGTCCTGAAGCAGAAAGGTTCAGGACCTTCTGCACCTTGTTCTTCTTTTTTTTTTTAATCTCTTTTTCCTATTAGGTTGTCCTTTTTTTAAAAAAAAATAAATAATTTTTTTTACATATTTAAAAAGAAAGAAGTACCTCTCGACCCCATTAGGGACAAGGGTGTAAAGAAAATGGATGGATAAAAAGAAAGATCTGCAGAATGTCAGAATGTGCCCATGTTGTTTTATCTGATTAATCATCAAAACAATTGATAAAATAATGGATTTGTAGAATAATGTATAGTTGCAGCCCTAGATGTTGTAGAAACAGATTGTTGTTGGGGAACAGTATGAGTAAAGACATTAGACATGCTGCTCAGATGGAACCTAGTGGAGATGTAGAACCAGCTCCACTACTTCTGCTTTGCATGGATAAATCCGAAGCTTTCTTCCTGGTTGGTAAACCCAATTGTCTTCCTCTTATGGGAAATATTTCCTAATATTCTTTTCCACCAACAAGCAACACTGAAGCTTGAGTTAAGTATCATTTAAGTCTCTAGTAAAGCAGTGGGCTGTTTCTATTGGGACTAATTAGAGTACACAGCTGCTTAGTCATGGGACAGAAATAATATTAAGAAATGATGTATTTCAAGTTGGCCTGTCAAAACAAATTTTCCTTGAAGATAAATTGTCCCAGTTATTATTGTGATCAACAATGACATTGTTGTTTTGAGACCATTTTTAAGTAATATATTGATAATGGCATAATAATGCGATATCAATATCAGCCCAATTTTTCACATTTGTGCATCCCTACAGTTACTTTTCTGTAGCTCAGAAAATTAACCTGCAACAATAATAGCTCACTTTTTAAGTTAACCTGGACAAAAATTATGCAAAAATCTGAACTTATTCAATTTAATAATAAAGAGCCAGACTCACAAAAACATTTATAAAAAAAAATGCCTATACTCCATCTTCCGTCAATTTAATAGTTGAATTCTCACTTTGAATGGACATTTATAGCTTTTGTGCCCGTATAAACAACTGGATTTGGTTCCTTCACACACAGAAACACATCTACCAGCGACATACCGCCACTGTGCGCTCCACCAACCATTTGTTGCGACCGGGGTGGTGTTAAATGTATTTTTCAGTTTGTCCGTAAAGCTACACTTACCTTAAGCATCAAGTACAGCACAGCAGACTTGCTGTGTTCAGTCTATCCACTCACTTGTATAAATACACCCGTCACCCGCCACACTCTTGCCCACTGTTGGTTCTGAATCAGGCAGCAGCTCCAGGAAGAGAGAGGCTTCTGTACTCCATGCATCTCGCCAGTCATTTTAAGGATGCTTATTGGTCCCCTGAAAACAATGAAAATTGGACGTTATGCTGCTTACATGTAGCATTTGTCAACAACTCGTAGACAGAAGTGAGAGCGCTGCGCAGCACAAATAATCACCCAGCTGGAACACAGTGCGCTAAATAATAGAACATAACTTAATGAAGCTCAGAGGCAGATAATTTGCCTCAAGGAATTTTAATAATCGAGGTACACGACTCATTTGAGGAATTGTTACAGCCCTAGCTGCTAGACACCCTCTAAAACTGACTGCTTCCATTCGTTATGCCTAAGGGCTTTGCTGGTGGATCATCAAAAAACATTGATGCTTCAATAAATTGTTTAAATTTATGACTGTGTTTTGATTTCTCTTTTCAAACTCTAAAAAACAAACTAGTTTTATCGTCTCTAGGTAAGCTGAAGATGTGTTCAATTTGCATACCGTATTTTCCACACTATAAGGCGCACCGGATTATAAGGCTCACCTTCAATAAATGGCCTATTTTAAAACTTTTTTCATATATAAGGCGCACTGGATTATAAGGCGCACAGAATAGACGCTACAGTAGAGGCTGGAGTTACGTTATGCATCCATTAGATGGAGCTGCGCTAAAGGGAATGTCAACAAAACAGTCAGATTGGTCAGTCAAACTTTATTAATAGATTACAAACCAGCGTTCTGACAACTTTGTTCACTCCCAAAATGAATAAACAGCTGTTTTATTATTTTCCCCAAGGTAAAGTCAGTGACGTGGTATTTTCGTGACAGTTTATCGTGACGCAGCTAGTTCGCGTGCTAGCGCTGTTGCCTTCATTCGAATAGTGATTGTACTGACACTTCTACTTGCTGCTCTCTGTTCAACAACCCACTGTTCGAGTTTGTCCTCCAACTGTAGCCATCTCGCTTTGTTCCCTCGGAAACTCTGTTTAGTCTTCTTTACTTGGCGCAGGTCATCTTGTTGCTTCCTCCACTTCCACACCATTGATTCGTTAATGCTAAATTCTCTCTCTGCTGCTCTGTTCCCGTGTTCTATTGCGTAACTGATCACCTTGAGTTTAAACTCTACGTCGTAAGTGTGTCTCTTAATAGGAGCCATTTTGGGGTCTTTACACAGACACACAAATAGAAATGAAACGGCAGGCTTCGCGCAGTCATATATCCCAGCATGCACTGCGCGCTTCTTCTTCTTTAGATTTTGAAGGCAGGTTGCATCCATTATTGTTGGATGCAACAATAATGGATGCCATCTATTGAATCCTAATATGTATACCTCAAATTCTCATAATGAGCCCAGTATTCACCGCGCGCTTCTTCTTCTACGGGCGAAAATGAAGTTGGCGGCTGCTTACCGTAGTTGCGAGACCTATTGTGGCTCAATGTTGGTCCATATATAAGGCGCACTGGATTATAAGGCGCACTGTCGGCTTTTGAGAAAATTGAAGGTCTTAAGGTGCGTCTTACGGTAATTTTCTGCACCATGTAAAATATTGTTACTTTTAGTTCACTTGAACACAGCTACATCAAAACATTGGTCCCAGAGAAAAGGTTGATCACAACATTGAATCAGTTCCTAGTCGGCTGCATGAGAAATCCACTCGTAGTTTAAAACATGTCTATTGTAAGCCTAAAGCAAGTTAAATGAGAACCGAAATAGTTGGATTTAGATCTGGAAAGCCAGCTCCATCTGTTGGCTGGCTCATGCTGACTTAGGAGGAGTAGATCAGGACATGAACAATGTCCAAATATGAGCTGGATGGAAGCAACAGCTGCGGGGCTCAGTGTGTTTCTTAGAGCGGCTCTGTTCTTTTGCTTCCACATTCAGAGCTGCTACAGAGCATACCAACGTGTTTCAACAGAAGGAAAGAAATCCTCAAATCACAGATTTTTCATCAGGACAGCTCTGACCTTGTGTTTTGGTTCAGATATCCACCAGGTTTCTGATTTCCACCCATCCAGAAGCTGGTTTTCCCCAGTATATTATAAGCCTGGTGGGCCACCGGGCTTTACTTGCCCCCCACCAGGCTAAGTATTGCTTATGATTTTTTTTTTTTATGTTTGCATTTATAAGGCTAGTTGGAGTTCAGGTATTAATCTTCCAATAACATGTAATTATCAAGTGATATTTTCAAGGTTCCTGTCATTTAAACATTTTTTAGCTCAAAAACATGACACACCACTGGATGAATGACTGCCTGAGCTGCCTGAGCGCCCTAACCACCGGACTTGGCAAGTTTTCTTGGAGAAACCCTGAGTTTTTCTTTTGCTTCAGGGTAAAAATTTATCTAATTGTCTTTGTAAATATTTTCAACTATCTGTACTAGGGCTGTTATAATTCCAAAATATCAAAGTCAATACCAATAAAAATACTCCATTTCTCAGGGTTTTCCTCAGAAATGGAGGAAAACCCTGCTGGAGGAAAACCCAGGCTAGCTGAGCCTGCTGGTAAGGCGGTCCATCAGCGGCCCATTGTTTTTGTGTTAAAAAATGTTAAAAGTTGACAGTAAATTTGAAAATATGGAAATGTGTGTTATTGGAAGACATTCTTAAACATCTATGTAAAATGCAAACAAGAAAATTATAATTTAAATAAATATAAAAATTTGCACTCCAGTTAGATCATAATAGCCAGTGGGCTAAAGTAAGTTACATTTAAAGGTTGAAGAAATTAAAAGAAATATTAAATATAGGAAGCATATTTCTATGCGCAACTAATATTTTTTGGTTACAAATTCATTGTGATATGTTTTTCTGGTTCCTACCATTTTGCTTGAGTAATGTCTACAGCCTGATTTGCTGGTGATTTGTAGTATTTTGATTTGCTGGTTGTCATTGTTTTTTTTTGTCATTGTTTTTGATTTGTTGGTGTGACTCATTTACATGAACATTATCAAGTTACGGTGATTGTTGGATCACTTGCTGATCTAACTTCTGCGAGATGTAAATTCAAATGGCACTCATTCTTTTTTCACAAAGACATATTTGCTCAGATCAGTCTCACTTCACTCTCAAGCTCTGTGAGAATGTGTTCTTGCATTATTATGCAATGACTGTTATATTACTTGAAAATTATTCTTTGTCGCGATAACTTCTGGGATAAATTATCGTCCTTCAAAATTTGTAATCGTGATAAATTTAGGCCTCATCACAGGCAGCACTAAACAAATGGATTTTAGTCTTGATTTAAAGGCTCCTGGTTTATCTTTGAAGTTTTCTGGATGGTTTAACAACAGTATTCTAGAGTCTATTCTCTCAGTGTAAGGACTGTAGAACTATCTTCCTGGTTTTAGTCCGAACGCCCGTAGCAGCGTTCTGGATCAGCTGCAGCTGGAGGTTTGATTTTTCAGGCAGACCTGTGAGGAGCCGAGCTCAACCTTAATAATTACATATATATAAAAAAACACACTTTTTCTGAAACTCTTTAGTTTCTTTGACCATGGTTATGTTGGAGGTTTTCCTCCTAGTTTTGTGGATGAATCTGCTGGTCAAACTTTATCAAAGACTCATTCTGAACTGAACGTCTTGTTCTGTCACTCATAGCCAGCCAACCGTTGCTGCCCTTTTAATAGTCATTTATGGGGAGTTTTATCGGCAGTAATTAGGTTTGTTGGTGCTCATCTCGTGCAGCAGATGGTACGTGTGCAGGCAGGGCTCTGTGTGCAGCTCTTATCTCAGGACTACAGAGTGAGCGTGCAAGACTCAACTCCTGCATACACCTGCTGAACCGCAGTGCTGCTGTAGCCAACAGAAGCTCCTCTGCTGCTGCTGCTGCAGTATAACCTGCC
Organism: Alfaro cultratus; assembly: GCA_903066825.1. NCBI lineage: Eukaryota > Metazoa > Chordata > Actinopteri > Cyprinodontiformes > Poeciliidae > Alfaro > Alfaro cultratus. The sequence goes on along the minus strand of CAEFZX010022714.1, from coordinate 6,652 downwards.
TGCTCCACCATTTTGAATTTATCAGTGACCGGCATCTCTGTGTCACCAGACATGACTCAGCACCTTACAGGAATTTGATATCATTAACGTACAGGAGGTCGTCCCTTCCTCACAACAGGTGAAAAACAGACGTCCATGTTTTCGTCTGTCAGCTACAACCGGAGACCAAACGGTCCCACACTTAAGCTGCTTTTAGTGAAAAGGGGAATGTTGACTTGCTTGAAAGTTAACTGTCAGTGGGATCTGTTTGTGATTACTGTGTGTTGTGTTTGTGCAGGGCCTTGCCCAGCTGGAGATCCTGTGTAAGCAGCTGTATGAGACCACCGACACCGCCGTGCGACACCAGGCAGAGAAAGCTCTGGTGGAGTTCACCAACAGCCCTGACTGTCTCAGTAAATGTCAGCTGCTGCTGGAGAGAGGCAGTGTAAGTGTCTGCAGGGGGACTCACTTCATTCACCACCAATCATCGTTTCTCTGATTAAACGTGCTGCAGTGGGACTTCCAAGAAAATACTCTGCAGGCTTATTATGTCTTTAAGTGGAAAAATAGAGATACAGTGAGTGTGGTCAGCAGGTGGCGGTACAGCCCTGATCATGTCAATGACAAAACCAGAATTACAAGGACCTGGGCCCCTGGGCTGGAGTCAGTTTTGGTGGCCTGTTCACAAGGGAAAAACTAATTTCCCTTACAGACTTACAATATTAATAGGTAGTTCTGTACATCAGCAGGTATGAACTGATGCATATAGGTCTAATACATCCTCTAGCCAATAACTCCATGTTACCCGAGCTGCATGCTGCTTGGACCGCTGGGACCTCTCAGCTTTTTTTGAGGCCAAAGAGGTCCAGTAGGACTCATTCCTCAGCTTGACATCATCCTTCACCTCCATTGTCCACCAGCAGGTTCAGGGGTGGGTAATCTAAGCTCCTAAGTACGAACAACAGTCAGACCTTTTCCCCCCACTCATAGGCAGAGGGAGGTTATCTTGTCATTCACTGGGGTGAACCGTAACACTTCAAGACGGGGGTAACAAGTAGGGGCGCTGAGCAGACCCCCTCCAGCTGAACATCTCTCACCAGGGGAACTCCAGAGTGAAACAGTGTCCAACCCCTCTGAAGGATACTGGATCCAGAGCCATGTGATATTCCACATCCCAAGAGCCCTAACCCTCACACAGGTGGTGAGCCCATGGGAAGTGGGGCCCATGTCTCTTCTTCGGGGTGTGCCTGAACAGGCTCCATGGGTTGAAGCCCAGGCGCTCACCAACATGCCCCACCTCCAGGCCTGGCTCCAGAGTGGGGCCCCGGTGACCCCAGGGAACTTTTTTTCTGTTGATTTTACTCATCACAAGGGATCTTTGGGCAGCACTTTCCCTAGGTCCTCACCTAGGATCTGTCTGCCTTGGGTGACACTACTGGTGGCATGAAGCCCTTGACAGAATATCTCCTAGGGTCTTTGCGGCACTCAAACCCCTCTGCCACAGTAAGGTGGCAGCCCAGGGATGGGGTCTTAATTTTCTGTCCACATAATTTTTTTTTACATTACATCAATAGCGAAAATACTAAATTTATTTTTGGATTTTTAATTTAAGCAACAAGCTAGCTAATATTATATCTCTGCTCTATTCCCAGTCTTCTTATTCTCAGCTGCTTGCCGCCACTTGTTTATCTAAACTGGTGTCTCGGACCAGTAACCCCCTACCCCTTGAGCAACGCATTGACATTCGTAAGTATATTTGTTCCTCTAGCAGCCATCTTTTTTTTTTTTCCAACATGAAAGAAACACTCCTTAGTGCTCTTGACAAATCAAAGCAGTCTTCACATGACTTTTAAGTGGGATGTTGTTTTATGTAACACACAGGGAACTATGTGTTGAATTACCTGGCAACACGGCCGAAGTTAGCAGCATTTGTGACCCAGGCTCTGATCCAGCTGTATGCCCGGATCACCAAACTGGGCTGGTTCGACTGTCAGAAAGATGACTATGTCTTTAGAAACGTCATCGCTGATGTTACGCGATTCCTGCAGGTGAGAATCTCAAGTCATGTGAGATGGTTCCTTGTTAGAGTTCTGAGTTCAAAGAAAGTGGTTTACTTTCAGATGCATTGAGAAGCTTTGAGTTCCTGTGTGGGCTGGAAAAGTCTAGGAAATGATGGTGTTTCTATGCTTCAGGCTCTCCGTAATCTCTGTGTACATCTCTCTCCTTATCTCTGTTTTCTCTCTGTGTGTGAGTCTCTTCTTTTACAAATGTGTGCAAATCTTTGTCAGCATTCTGCTAATGTCAAGAAAGCATAATTTTGCAATTGTTGTGTTTCCATTAAATAAGAAATGAAATTAAAATCATGCTCATGTGAACATGACTTGTCTGTTTACATGAGCATCGGTTTACATCTGTTTAACAGATGTAAACAGTTATGAGATATACAGTTTTCATAATTCAGCCATGGGGCTAGCACTCATCATCTATCAGCTAATCAGAGGAGACGTCGGTTCTTATTCAGGCGTTGGAGCAACAAGCTCCGCCTACTTGGGAGGGCCTATGTATGTGGCATTTTGGGTACATTTTTACAGTGGAGCCAGCTGCACTTTGACCAATAAAAACAAACTACAAACCACGTAGAAGCCTGCTTCTTGTTTTCTTTGCCTTTTCTCAGTAATAACATCCAGTAATAATTATGTGACTCTTATTGTGTAAAACAATGTTTCCATTGCGGTTTTACAAAATACATCTCTGATAATCCACCTCATCCCAGCACAACAACTTATCAAAAATGTGTTTTATTTTTTTGGTTTTGTTTTTTACGTTGCTGTGCTTTCCGTTAAGCAAATTTATTTTCAGATTTTTAATTTACGAGATTGTATGGTTAATAGAAACTGGTCATCTCTGCAGGTTTGCAGTTAACAATAGTCACTCCCCTATTGCCAACTCAGCGGCGGTCTTGCCATATTTAGATATATATTTCAGACAAAATAAAAAACAAAAAACGTGTTGGCCAAAATTGGAATCGATCAGACTTCTTAAAGATTAGTGGAAACCGGAAACTGCAGTCATGCAGCCCTACTCTGTCTCTGTCTCACTGTATATTTGACTCTATCGCTTTCTCTATTTCCTATCTCCTTCTTTCCTTATTTTCCTTAATATCCATATATGTTGCCTCGAATTAGTCTGACAGTTTTATCTGTTTTTGGTGTGTGTGTGGGTGTGCGTGTGTGTGTGTCTGTGCGGGGGGGAAGGTATTTAAAGCTCGAACTTGACAGAGATCTAGCCTGTTCATTCATAATGAACTACTGTATTCATACATGGAGATGGAATGTAAGGCTGAAGAACAACTGAAAATGGTCGTGAACTTGAGAATGATGCTGGACCTGCTGTTCAGTTCAACCCTAAACTTTGGAACTGTGTGTTTCCAGGACAGCGTGGAGCATTGCATCATAGGTGTCACCATCCTGTCCCAGCTGACAAACGAGATAAATCAGGTAAGTTTTCCTGTGAGTGTTTCAGTGTGAGGTGTAGATATGTAACTGGAACGGTGGAAGCAAGAGGAATCTGAGCCTCTAACGGTTTCAGAGCGTTCCAGTCTGGATTGGAGGGCTCATCATGTGACTCACTCTAGTGCTTAAGCTATTCCCAGCTGTGTTAAAGATGGAAAATGTAAAGATTTTCATTTGTGCTGCCTGCTAGGTGGAGACATAGAAAACCAAATCTTTGCTTCGATTCTTAAGAACAAAAGTCAAGCTGCTCAGATTGAAGCAGTGTGTTGGTGAGACTGTAAACTGATCAGTGGCAGCAGATCTCAACAGCATAATTTAATTTTAGAATTTCCAGATTATGTTCCTTATTTAGGATCTACACTTAAAAAGTTGTTTTGCCTGTAGCCTGGACTCTGATTATGGTATAAACTGAGTCTTAAATCAATCAACCGATCAAATTTATTGGTACAGTACATTTCAGGCAGTTCTTTACAACATTAAACACAAAAATACAGTCATAAAAAATAGAAAGCAAGCAAACCATTGACATTAATATGATGTCACCTCCCTGCTGTTCCTCAGCATCAGGAAGCCGAGCCGCCCCTCATGTTTCTGTCTCCCTCAGGCCGACACCACGCATCCGCTGACCAAACATAGGAAGATCGCGTCATCGTTCAGAGACTCCTCGCTCTTTGACATCTTCACACTTTCCTGCAACCTCCTCAAACAGGTCAGTCCCAAAGGTCACGGGGTCAGAGAACAAGTCCAACTCTCTCAAATGGGCAGTTAGGAAAAAAAAAAATTATTTTATACAAAGATGCACTGAGAAGTTGATTGGGGAAATCGTCAAAATCTGATCTAGTCAGAAACTACCATATCTAAGAGTTAAGTAAAGCAGCTTGTACAGACTGCATGTTGTTAGGTTTTAATAGGTCAAAGCTGTTCCACAACAACAGAACAATCCCTAGTTTATTTAGCTGATTCTGCTGTTTTCTCTTCCTGTCTTATCTTTTCAAAATAATTGCACCAATTTCATTACACTGTACAGATCCACAGCGCCTCCTCCTGGACTCAGATGTTAGTCTCTAGCTCAGGGGCATTTTCACCGTTTTCACTTCTTTTCCTGTCCTCATTTTTGCACTGTAGCCATGTCTTTAGTTACTTCCTCCAGGTAACATAGTTACTTGATTGTGCTGTAAAATGGAAAATGCATAGCATAATATAATTTTTTTTATTTCCCCTCTTTAGATATTTACATTTATAATGTTTTCATTGAGAGCAAAACCAAACCATAGTGAAATTCATTGTTTGTGTGCAGGAACATGTTGAATAAAGTTGATTGTGAATTTGAACCATCTGAGCCAGCACAGGCAGGAAGTGACCAGTGGAGCTGCTAGCATTCAGGAAGTAATGGTGGCGTTTCTGTCGTCTCGTTTCCAGGCTTCAGGGAAGAACCTGAACTTGAATGATGAGTCCCAGCACGGCCTGCTGATGCAGCTCCTCAAGCTCAGCTACAATTGCCTCAATTTTGACTTTATAGGAACTTCCACAGATGAGTCATCAGATGACCTTTGCACTGTACAGATTCCAACATCATGGAGATCAGGTAACTTAGTGTTGAGCACAGGGTTGTTCAGAAGAAATCCCTAAAAGGGGCATCTCCAAGTTAAAACTCCAATGATGCATTTCTTTTCAAATTAATTGAGGCTTTAATCATAAATGGATCATAAATAGTTCATGTTGCAGTATTTTGAATCAGATTAATAACCTTTCTTCATTTTTGACACTCTCAGCTTCAAAGTAGTACATAATTGGATTGAGGAAAGAAATGATATTTAGTTTCCAGATTGCAAATGAAAATTTCCAAACAGTCAGATGCATTATTATTTAATAGTCAGCAGTGTCCAGACCTGAATGTTCTCTATTAACTTTGTGTTTGATCTCTCCTGCAGCGTTTCTCGATTCCTCCACCCTGCAGCTGTTTTTCAATTTATATCATTCCCTCCCTCCGTCCCTTTCCCCGCTGGTAAGTGTGAGCTGAGCTGGAGGCGGAGCAGTAAGGTTTCTGTCGGATTCTGAGCTGGTTGTGTTCCTGTGCAGGTGCTGTCCTGTTTAGTTCAGATCGCCTCTGTCAGGCGGTCTCTCTTCAACAATGCAGAGCGAGCAAAGTTCCTCTCCCATCTGGTGGACGGCGTGAAGAGAATATTGGCGAACCCACAGGTAAGGAAGTCACCTGACCCGGACGCTCCCCTGTTTGTCCAATTAGGTGCCGCTTTGTGATGCGTTTTTTTTGTGCAACAGTGTCTGCCGGATCCCAACAACTACCACGAGTTCTGCCGCCTGCTTGCGAGGCTGAAGAGTAACTACCAGCTGGGAGAACTGGTCAAAGTGGAGAACTACCCGGAGGTGATCCGTCTCATTGCCAACTTTACCGTCACCAGCCTGCAGGTGAGGCTGTCAGCTTCCACTCTAAGCAGTTTAAAATAACAGAAAGTTCTGGGTTCTAACATCTAGTCTGGGGGTTCTGGGGGATGCAGCACTGGGAGTTTGCCCCCAACAGTGTCCACTACCTGCTGAGTCTGTGGCAGCGCCTGGCAGCGTCTGTCCCCTACGTCAAAGCCACCGAGCCCCACCTGCTGGAGACCTACACCCCAGAGGTAACGAAGGCCTACATCACGTCGCGGCTGGAGTCGGTCCACGTCATCCTCAGGTAGGTTCTGCTGAGACTGTCAGAACCGCAGATCACACTCTGCCCAGTGGTTGTCATGAGTCTACCCAACATTTCTGGTTTCATCCTCCTGCAATGTTTAACGATGGACAAACCTGTATCCGTCTATAGATATATGTAGATTACATATATAGACAGATATATAGACTCTACACATCTAGAGATAGATCTAGAGATAGATCTCTAGATGTGTATATATATCTATATATATATCTATATATATATAGATATATATATTTATAGAGAGATATCTGTATATCTGTCTATATATATATGTGAGAGATATCTCTATAGACAGATATGTATGTACATGTCTACATATCTACATCTATATAGCTATATATATATATTGCTATACAGATGTAGATTTGTAGACATGTACATATATATAGATTGACAGAGGGTTAACCTATATATAGGCTATATATATATATATATATATATATATAATTTT
>CAEFZX010022713.1:0-16692 GCA_903066825.1 Alfaro cultratus | reverse complement strand
AGTGATGGTTTCTTCAAAGATTTATGGGCTTCATAGATCTGCCCCATTTCTCTGAAGATGTGTTCCAGACCAAAGGTTGCTGATTGAAGCTTTTTTGACAACAGTTCAAGCTCAGTTTGTTTGTGTTTTAATTGAGCAGATTTGTCATGTTTCTTTTTCAAGACCAAAACCTCTGACCAGGTTTCATCATAGTTTCGGAGAATTGAAGAAAGATCATCTGTGGAGAGGGCATCTATAAGGATCTGAGTCCATGTCAGGAAATATTGTTTTTCCTCTGAAGACAAACAGGAAAGAATGGCTTTAGTGAACAAGTCTATCACTCTGCTGATGCCAGCATCACATTGTTTCTGTCGTAGCTCTTCAAGTTGTTTTTCCTTTTGAGCTTTGTCCTCTTCAAGATGTCCTTTAAGGTGGTAAATTTCTTTATTGATCCTGCACCAATCATGCCACAGCTTGCCTTGACAAGGTAGAAAGTTGTCTTTGATTTTGGAAACATCCATTCCTTCAAAACATTTCACTATTTGCTCTGCAGCATTTTTGCTTCTCTGACAGACTTCCTCATCTTCATCCACTTTGATTTCAGAAACTTTGGCCATAAATTCAAGTTGGAAGAATGTGTTGGATCCAGACAGAAGTATTTGAATTTTTTTTTTTAATTGATCAGAAATATCTGCATAGTTTTTACCATTTAGACCCAGTTTGTATTTTCCAGATTTAATCTTTTTGGCATCACAGTTATCATCAGCAATAAGGCAAACAAGGGGTTTTTCAGACTTTAAAAGCTCAACTATAACTGCCCAGTTTTTGTCTTTATCCTTTAGAGTTGGCACAAGAACAACAATGACTGAAGACCTTTCAGTCAGGATTTCACGCTGTTTTACATTTTCTAGAGAATCCCCATGAAGATTACAGAAGGCAATGCATTCAGTAAAGGAATCATTGTCTTTTCCAGCAGGACAGTACCAGGCAATCTCTGCCACGCCATCCATCAAATGACGAGATTTGGTGCTGCCTTTACTGTTTCTGTGGAAGAATGTGTCGTGGCGGTCATTGATCAAGGCATTCATTAGCTGAGATTTGGACAAAGAGATGGAGCCCAGTCGGAAAAATGAAACCATGGGAGTCTCAGCTTTGTAGATTGGCAAGCTTTTCATGGTGACAGTGGTTGCATTTTCTTTGATTGTGCTTACTTTCCATGTTTTTGTTATTTGTCTGAATGTCCACAAAGGACACTTAATATTTGTTGTGAGAGGATCAGGAACAAGCAGTGGTAAGGCATACTGACACTGTGACAACTTTGTGATCATTTTCTGTTGAAGGAAGCTGTCTGAGCAGTGAAATACTGCCATTTGAACATCCATAGGGTGAACATGATTCTTTTTTGACTGATCTGACTCTGTCATTGTGCTGTGAAGCAAATCAAAATCATCATCATCATCATCTGACACTGGAACACCCTGTGAATTGCTGACTTCTTTACGACTTGCTTGTTGTACAGTGATGTATCTGGCTTTGTAATCTAACATCAACAACCTCTGAATAAAAGCATATGGCAGATCTTTCTCTGAAATGTCATTAGGTGGTTTCACAGGTTGACCTATTTGAAGAAATTCTGCTGATAACCATTTTGTTTGAGATTTGTCTTGAAGTCCAAGGTTTTTAAACATTTCACTCTGCTTTTGATCGACTTTTCTTTCTTCATCCAAAGAATTGCAAATTGGCTGCAAAGAATATATGGATTTAAGTTATTTCATGTTTTGAACAGCGAATATAAAAAAGTGAAATTATTCATTTCTGACCTTTTCTCTTTTCCCATCCACATTAAAAGCACCTGCAAAAACCAGTTGTTTCTCAGATCAGTAAATGTTACCGATGACAAATAAACCAATGATATAATAATTAAGTACATAGCAAGTGATGACATACCAGAGTTAGTGGGTGGGTATGTGGATTGATGTGGTTGTAAAAGGTCACTTTCCTGATGTAGCTCACATGAAACCATGTTGAGTTCAGACTTTTCTGCTCCTTTTTTTGTACGAATCTCTTTACCACCAACATTCTCCTTTTATGAGAGAAAGGCAGAAGTATTACTTTAAGTATTACTTCAAGCATCCATCTGTATTGATTGATATTTGTTTTCATTAATAGTAAAGCTTTGAACTTACTCTAATTTCAGTTTCTCTCTTCGTTTGTCCTGCAGAAATGTATTAAGAAATGACTGATTACAACATATTGATAAATAATGAAGTTGTGGAGGGAATTCATACAAATAGTTTTACCTTTCTTGGTGTCATCATTCATCTCTGAGTTTTCCTCACTGAAAGTTGCCTTGAAGAAGGGAATTTAGAGCTGTCAACATAGTTATTCTACATCTGTGTTTGTCAATAAGGTTGTAAATGTTAATCATGCTGGGGAAAAAAAACACTCATCAGATAAATCTAAAGATTTTAAAACAGGTCCTGCAGTTGCACTGGTGAAATAGCTAATCATTATTCTAATTTAGAAGTGAAAACTTTTACTTTAGAAAATAACTCACACATGGTTCAATTCTCTAAGCTAAATTTAGATCAAATAAATTAATCGGCTACAGGATTTCCCCCAGTGTATTAGAAGCCTGGTGGGCTGCCAGTCTTTCCTTGCGTCCTTGTCAGGTTAAATGCTGTTTGTTTTTGTTTTTACGAATAGAAAAAAAGTCCTACAAGTGTCTCTTCTGTGTAGAGCATTTTACTGGCAGGGCAGAATTATTCCTGAAAGAAAGATGGTTTATAGGTTTTTATAGTTAATGTATTGAACATGTAGCTTGGATCAATCACACTGCTGGCCCCTTGTGCATTTACCGCCTCGTGCACTGTTGCTGCTTGATGTCTGAAGTTTACCTCGGCAGGGATTGCGCATGCCTGCTTTCACTCAAACTGGACAGAGGCTGACCTGTATGAACATTTATACCTAACCCCAGTGAGGATCAATGTTTCTCTGACAAATTCATCAAGAGATGAGTCAGTCAAGATTAAAATCCACTACGTTAGCTCTGCTTGCGCAGTTCAATTTGAACTACAAATGTTCACAGTGAGCTGCATTCAGTGTTCACAGATATTCACAGGTGCACATTTAGAGGTGCGTGTTGAGTGTGCAGTGAGAATGATATTTCTTTGTGAACAAAGCATTATGTGCAGCGCGTGCATTTGTTTTCACTCTGTGTCTGTGCTGATAAAGTTTGAGTTCACAGTTAGCCGGCACGTTTTGAACTCCTCCACAATTCAGCCTGTGGAGGAGCTTTCACGCTTGCCTCGTAGTTGCGCAGCATGCTGGTTTGTTTTTTATTTTGTTTTATTTCTTTGAGGTGACAAAGCATCAAACTGCACAATATCAAATTCTTTGTCTACAGTCAGGCAGAGTTGGTTCACTCGACCCATAAAGCTCAGGCAAACAAAACAGTCTAGATGCAAAAGGGAAGCCACACAACTTCAATCTCCCCATTTGTCCCTCTACATGCAGCAGCAGAGAGATGTGCAGTGGATTTAACTCATCATGCAGGGTTGGTCCAAGGTTGCATGAGGCCTTGAGCAGAATTTGATTTAGGGGCCTCTCTTGCACATCAGCAGCACTAATAGCATTTCAACATAAATTTTGTGAAATCTGCGACAAGGGCCCTGTTTAATTGGCCAAGTTTAAAAGCAATCAGTGATAATTTTAATTTAAGATGCATTTGTGAACAAACAGAATTAAAACTCAGATTAAAGTCACAGCATCAGATTGTTGCTATGGTAACAAAACAAACTATGAATATTGTTCTTTGAACTTTTACAAAGTAAACTTGCCAGCTCCTTAAAATATTCAATTTAAATGTTAAACAATTTAAAATCTTTTTATTTATCTATGCTGAAACCATTAAATCAAATTTAACAGCATTGATATTCTCTTAGTTCATTTATGCCTTGGACCCGTTCTAAATATGATCAGCATTACATTTTGTTTTTAGATTCACTAACTGATTACTTAATTTGGATTTAACAGAAATGAAGCCTAAGGCGCAAATTCAGGCTGGAAGACTCATACCCCGTACCAGCTCTCGCTAATTGAAGAAGCCGGCCCTCTGTCGATGACCAATCAACTTGGACCAAGCCACGCCCCTTCTAATTACCGGAGGAGTCCCAGCCGATAAAGAACCTTCATCCGCGGCGTCCCGTGTTCGCCAGCTGAGCTCAACCCTCCACCTCCCCTTCGCCCCCAGCGGTCCGGACCCTTGGCCGGACCCTCTCTCCACCTCCACCACCAGTGCCGGGCCCGGGGGGAATGATGTTCCGATCAGCGCAGGAGCGCTCACCGGAAGTTGCTGCCCCTTCATAAACATTAACATTCCTCGGCCGGGCCCGAGCGCCAAAGTTTCTCTTTTCCTGTTCATCATTAAACCTTTCTAATTGTTTCCCATTTCTCTGTCTGAGTCTCTCCAGATTGAAATGCAAATAATTGATATTTATTTTAATTGTATAATTATTTTTTTTGATTTGTTGTTTTAAGACTAAAATTTTGTGTGTAAGTATTGTCAGCAATATCTTCCAATAACATAATTACTCAGTAATATTTTTACATTTCCTCTCAACTTAATATATTTTAATACAAAAACCCAGTGGACTGCCAGATGACCGCCTCGGCGCCCCGACTACCGGGCTTAGCAAGTTTTCTGGGGGAAACCCTGAGCTAACAGTGACAAAGCATCCAAGTGTTATTTACAAATTTTCTACCTTTAAGTCATGTCCACCGTCCTTTCTTTGTCCTGGGTTAGGAAGATTCAGGAAAACAAAAAGCAGATGACAAAATCACAAAAATAAAAACTTATGATATACCAATATCCATATAAATGATCCTAACTTCATGCAACTGCAAGCTAATACTTTGATCAAAGTTATGAGATGATTGGTCTGGCTGGATTTAAGACTAGATAAATGTTGTTTGCTAGACTGTACAACTAGATTTTAATTGTAATATTTTGCTATGGACAGAATAAAATGATAAAATGTGATTTTGTCACCATTGAAGCACGTAAATGATTTAGCTGAAAGGCTTGGAAATGTGAATATGTGTAATTGTTTTTATGGTTATGGTCAAATAAAATGTTTATTGACACAATGGCCAATCAATTTCTTTCACTATTACCTGCCACCCTCAAAATGATTACACTGTAAAAAGAAATGAGTTGAATCAACTTAATTGAATTGCTTGAATTCGTAACATGTAATCCAGTTAAGTTTATCCAATCTAATTTATTAAGTTTAACTAACTCACTTTATGTTCATTCATCTCAATTTAGTATGATCATACAATTCAGTTCATTAAGTTTATCCAACTCAATATATTATGATCATTCTAGCTCTTTCTAGCTCTCGGTGAAAGTGAACTTTTTTCTCTCTGCTCTCTTCCCTTCCTCCCCATCTTTGCTCTGCTTGCTCTGTTTTTGTGTTGCTTTTTTCTTTGCACATTCTCCAAATCTACAAATTATGGATCTGGTTAACTAATGTAATTAAACCTTCTGAACAAGAAGACTGGACACACTCTAAAAAGTGTTTGTGGCTGTAGTTCATCTAATTTACTTTTTTTACATTAATCTAACTAATTCATTTGGTTTATTGATGACAGCTTACTATTTTGTGTTCAATTAATTTAAAATGTGGAAATCTAACTAACTTAAATTAACTAAATTAACTTGAAGGATGTTTTTACTTTGACTCTAGTTGAAACAATAGAGTTCAAAGCCAGTTTTGTGACCTATGTCTGACCAACTCAATTATATTATTATAATCAAACTCAATTAATTAAGTTTATCCATCTCAAATTACTATGTTTTTATAACTTAATTCATTAAGTGTATTTAACATGACAAATTTAAGTCAGTCTTACTCAAATCATTTATTTTTATCTAATAAATAATTAAAATCTTTTTGACCCACTTTGCTGTTCAACTACTCTTAAGTAAAGGCTGCCTGGTCCAAAAAAGCCTTTTAAAGAGAGATCCTTTATTAGTTTACTTCTTTATTTGAAGTAAACTAAATAATTTGAGTAAGACTGGCTTAAATGTGTCAAGTTAAAATAACTTAATCAATTAAGTTGGATAAACTTAATTGAGTTACTTGTTACCAATTGAAGAAATTCTAATTAAATTGATCCAACTCAATAAGTTAAGCTGAACCAACTTCATTGATTTACTTGTTACCGATTGAAGCAATTCAACTGAACCAGTTTAATAAATTAAGTTGTTTAATAACCTAATAAATAACTTAATAAATTACGTTGATTCAACTTAATTGAATTACTTGTTACTGCAGAGACGATGGATTGCTGCAGAGATGGTGGTCCTTCTGGAAGGTCAGGGACTAAAATAAAGAAAAACAGACAAATCTTACCAAAATAATTAACATCAAATAATGAAACTAGAATGACCATGAAGGGCTGAACTGAAGTGAACTAGAATGTAACTGATTAAACAGAAAATCACAAAAACAAACTATTGGAGCCAAATATGTGTATTTTTGGTTTTTGGTCACTAGATGGGGCTGTCGGCTCCAGTATATGAATCAAGATGTGACAGGTAGTTGACGGGTGTTGAACCCGGAAGGGCATCCAAGTTTTTGACCGCTGTGGCGGAGTCATTGTTAACACTGTTGCCGTGTATCATGGGATAAATGGATTTGTTCACAAATGGTTCATCTGACTGGAACAAATTTGGAATTTGGACAACAAGAAGATCTTTGGGATTGACTTTACAATCAATCAACAGGTACAACGTTAGCCGCTCATCGCGTCATAAGTAAGCAGCAAAGGATTAACGCTTAACTAGTGCAGTGTTAAACTGGCTAGTATACAAACAAAATCCCAAACCAAAACCCAGACTCCTGACAAATATGGAAAATGTTCAGGGCTTGCTGTTTTGGGAGTTGACATTTCACCTAAGGCTCTATAAGATAGATATTACAGAATAACAGTTCATCAGAAAGAAAATGAAAACAACTTAACTTTGTACATTAAAAAGGATGTCTTATAATAACATACACTGTAGGTCTGTGTCATGTTTGTTCTTCACTCAATGAAGTGAGTAACCACAAACCTCTCAAGTAAGAGTAGCCATACTTCATGACATCACTCAAGTAAAATTAAAATGTATATGTAATAAACAGAAACTTTGAAAAACAAAATAAATTTCATGAGATCTTTGTTCTTATGCTCAAAGTCACAGAAAATACAGAAGCAAATCACTCAAAACTGGGTTATGGAATATTTACCTGAACTGGATAGAGTAAGCATTTTTAAGGACGTTCAGTAAAGTGAGCATTTATTATACTGACAAATGAGACAAAGTACATTAATACCTCAAACTTGTCTTTGCTTTCTTAAAATGAAATAGTTTGTGTTTTGTGGATATTTTGTTGACTCCATTTAAATACGGGGGATTTTCACATACTTCACTGAGGGAGTCCAGTATTGCTACCCTATAAGAATAAGCTCTAGATTTCATGTTTAATGAATTACTTTTTTTTTTTTTATCAATATGTTTTGACGATTACAAAGAGTTTGAATGCAGAACTGCCCCATAGCTTGCACAAAGTTGTTGCAGAGCAGCAGCTTACATATGAAATATTATTTCCTCAGCTGGAAATAATAATATTGTACAACTGTATACTTATTTAAATAGCTAAGAAAAATGGCTGTTGTGAATAAGACACGTATGAATCTTGACAACCACTTTTTCTAACAATACCAAAACATCATAAAGAGATCCACAGCCTGTTGCTTGCATGTAAATTGCACAATAATTTGTACAATAAGCTAAAAAGATTAAAATATTAAGAGTCTTACCTGTCTTCAATGTTTCATCAGGGTTGGCTTGGTTTCCTCCAGTCATCCGTCTGTTTTCAGTGACCATGTCATTTATTTTTTCGAAAAGAGCCACCATCTCATTTTCATCCATCATACTTCTTGTACATGTATGGAATCTTTTGTCTGAAAAACCGCTCTTAAATTTCAGGTTCTGAAGTTCATTTTCACAAATTTCTTCTGAGTCATCATGAGTCACAACTGTCATCACATAAGAGCTGAGCTCCTTTCCCAGTGTTTCTTCTAACCACTGCAGTCCAGAAGTATACTGGTTTTCATGCTGGTCATTTGATACCAGCAAAATAAAGGCCCGATGTTCTGGAATCTCTGGAATCGTGTCAATATTTGGAAACCCAAGCAAGTTAATTAAAATGTACTGATCACCAAAGAGGTCATACAGTCTGGACTCTTTCACATGTGTCTCCTGGTCATGGTCAAGTAAGATGTTTTTCGATCCAATGTCAATGGAATTTTTGTTCCCAATTAACACCAGTGTGAGTGGAGGAGTCACTGAAAAACAGAACATGAGTAAAATGACAGAGTTATTTATAGTGGCCTTAAAAACTGTAGCTCATAGAAATATAAAACGAAAATATTCATTTTAGTTTTATATTGAATTGTGTTCTAAAACTCTTACCTTCATTGCTTGGTGGTGATCCAGAAATGTTTTCAGTCTCCTCTTGTACATTTTTGTTTCTCCTTTCTGCATGTTGAGTATCTCGGCTATTCATTACTGCAAAAATACATATATTCATCAGTCATCGAGCCGTTTACATTAATATATTAAATGGTCCTTTTTAAACTGAAAATAAGTAACTTCCACAAAGTGTTTTATGCACCACCTGCCTATTTATTTGCAAAGTACTTGCTAAGTTACATACAAACACCACATTGCTTCAGATGCACCGACGTATGCATGTGTGATGGACTGAAATTTTGGTTATTTCAGAGGCTGACTAGTCTGATTTGGCTGAAGCAGTGGCCAGATTCAACCAGCAGGGGGAGTCTATCGCTTGCGCTAGTTATAGTGAAGAGCACTGGAACTTCCTCCTTAGATAGTATAATAACCGCTGGAGCAGAAGTACCGTGTCCGGCTCTTTTATTAAAATTCTCCCCTTCTTCAGGGCATTTACACATGCACCCACACCAAACCACATGTGATGTGGTAATGTGACCAGCAAGGGGGGGGGGGGGGTTATTTTTTAAACAAGATGCACCAGAACGCAGACTATTAGACAATTGTTTAACAATTTCCTTAAAACACTTTTTTTAAAAACATGGCTTCAGGCCCACTACTTGGTCCCTGGAAGGAAAAGGGATCGGATGAAAATAAACCAATTTAAATTATTCCAAGAAATAAATGAACAAAACAAAACATGAAATGCAAAAGAAAACAAATTAGTAAATTAAAACAAAAGAAAGCAAACACATTAGTAATTTCAATAATAAACACAAAACTGTAAATGAAAACACTTCAAACGGTGGAACAAATTGTTGTTGTCCAATTTCAACGGCCTTTCAACAGGGCCAGAGGAGTCATGCCCCGCCCACTCAGCTTGTCCAAGCAGCAACAGGTTTCATTCAGAGCGGCCCAAACAAACACCGGCAAAACAAGACAGCAGAGCGTCCAAAGCGCTGCAACGCCAAAACAATCTGGTGCCTAAAACAGAAAACTCATTTATTCTGGATTCAGGTAAAGTAAATTAAAAAGTAAATAGCAGGTAGCTTACCCAGGAGTGGAACACAACCGACCAGGGAGGGAGCAGATCAGCAGGCGAGGGCTAGATGGAAGCCGCACGCCGCAACAACCTCCAGCTGCAGCCGCTAACGCCAGCAGAGCAACGCTGCAGAAACGCACGGCAGGTATAGCACCAGAACCCAACCACAATCCCAGCCACAGATGGTACAAATGGCACTTACGATTTCAGATGAGCCGATCAAGCACACCAGCCACTTGGGCAGCCGACATGTAGCAGGAGAAACAAAGACACACGCACCTCTCAGCGGCCTGCTCAGCTAGAAAGGCATCAGCCCCGCCCACCAATAAACTGCGCACCAGGTGCAGCAAGAAGCGCGCTGAATGGGGAGGGTGGAACACCATCCCACCACACATGCTTAGCTCCAGGTTCTAGTGATAAAAATAGAATGCATGGCACCTTTTTAAACCTGGTTCACTCTCATGGTTTTCAACATAACCATGTTAACTAGCTTAATTATTTTTTCTCCTGGGACTGTTAATGGGAGCAATATAATCTGTCCTGCTATTTCCTCATGGAACCATATCTGTTGAAGTTCTAGTCAGCAAAAGGCTTTTTTAAATAAGCATCTTAGTAAGGATTTGCTGTAATCCAATTTAGCTGTGTTGCTGATTTTTTTTCCTGCATCACTCTTACACATGTCGGTATTACTACACAGGAAACAGGAGATGGGTCTGGGAAACTGGTTCTGTTAAAATTCCAGGGTTCCGTCAATGTAGAAATTTGCGTAGATGACACTATTTCAAATCACTAAATGGTTAGATTCAGTTCCAAAAGCCAGTAATTTAGAGGTTAATTTATGCTTGTTTATAAGTTAGAGTTATAAGTTATGCTTGTTCAATTGATCAGCCTTCACAGAGAAGCTGTCATCTGAAGATCAATAAAATTGGATTCAGTGATGCATTACGCTACCAGTTTAGGTATGCATTACATTACCTTCTAGATGTACATGGGAATAAGTAATATGCTTATTTTGTATGAGTGTGATCACTTATTTACCAAAATTCCAAAGTTCTAAGCACCTTGTCCTACAGTCATTTGTTCAGTCTGTTTTTGCCAAAGGAAACAGCATTTATGCCTTGTTTCCACTGAACAGTACAGCATGGGTCTGTGCAGTTTGGTACACTATTTTATGGTCCAACTTATTCAGGTGAGCATTTCCACTGCCAGTTGGATTCTAGCTGGCAGGCGAGGTAAAACCCAAACACCTAACGTGCCACCATACTAGTGCGATGACAAACGTGAGGCACTATTGTTTCTTTCTGTCCCCTAATCAACAGGGGTTATTTAACGGCAGTAGCTACAACCTAACCCTACTCTACTATTGTACTATGGACCAACAACCGAAGGGGGCCCAAGTAGGTCAATTGCTTTTACAATAGCAACAGAGGAAATAGCGATCCGCAGTGACCCATGCAATAATGCTAAGTGGAAACAAGGCATAAAAGTTTTATCTGACCAAAGTATATAGTTCCAGCTAAAGTCTCAGTAGTGTTGACCACCTTGTCACCTCATATTTATACTCCAGGGAACAGCAGTTCATGGAGAGCGACAAATTTCATAAAATAGTTTCAATAAAAAGTTTTGGTTATATGTTTTACAGCTACTGTGAGGGGGACAACACTTTTGAATTTAAAATGGTTAAAAGCTATTATTTTTAGCATGTAATGTTTCCTTGCTTTGAGTACACAAACTCTGATTAAAAATTGGATTTATGAAAATAGTTTGTTTTTGTTTTGTTGAATTGAGATACTTCCTCTTACCAAATGAAGGGGGCTTCATGTGGATATTTCAATTGTTTGTTATGCTCCTTAATCTCTTTGACCTTTGTTTAGGTCTAGTTTTGTCAGATAGTCCAGTTAAATATCAATAATGGTTTATCACCCAGCGCTTGTCTTTTTGTTAACACAGGGAAACAAGTGAGCGGAATGTGGGAGAGTAATAAATCAAAGAAGGGGGGCTATTCTGATAACAAGGAAGAAGGAACACAGGAACTACATCCTACACACAGGTAGTTTCACAAGAAAGGAGTAGATAGGAAAACAGCTGCAGAAAACATGTTCAAGGTTAAGGGAAAAAGCAAGTTTTATCTTTCACACAGTCGAACAAACTCACTAAACCTTTAAATGAAAAACAAACTAGTAAAACTACTAATATAAGAATGATAACAAAACATAATTATTGTAACACACTCCTTAGAAATGAGGGATGTTAAAGGCTTCCTTTCTACCCAATGACATCGGAAAACTGATATTTTGTTTTAAAATTTTATCTCATAAAGAAAAAAAAAAACAATTAGGGCAGATTTAATTTCAGTAAAAATATATACATATAATCTGAAGCAGCAATAATGTCAAATAATCAGCAATAATTTCATTAACATATATTATTCTAACTCAATTTTGTCATATTAAGCAAACCATTCATTTTCAAAAAAAGACTTCTCTGCGGGTTACAACTACAGACGTGCTGCACTCTTGGATACTCCTACTTTTGTACAGGTTTTGCATACAAATGCAGACATTGACTGCAAGTCAAACACTGGCTCAGTGGGGGTGAGACAGACAGCTGCTGACAATAATGGGCTGTGTGTTTGTAGTGAAGAGGATTGCTGGGCTCTGACCTCCATTTAGATGCCCGGAGAGAGAGAGATAAAGCTCTGTGATGAGGACTCACCTTAAGCCCAGCGAGGTCACAGGCCTTCTGTCAGTCAAAGCATACATCTCAATCCTCCACACCACATGTGTCTAGTTGTGTGTGGTCTCTGAGCTCTAGGTGCTGTGTGAATCGGCAGCTACTCTTCACTGTTGGACTTTTGTTTAAATTCGTTTTTATTCTGTTTCTGTTTTGTAACATTTAACAAAACAGTAACAGCCCAACCATGTCTCTGGCACTAGACCAGTACTTCTCAAATAGTGGGGCGCACACCCACAAAGGGGCATGACAAAGTGTCAGGGGGAGCGCGAGAAGCACGACTTTAGAATTGTCTTTATTCATTCTTAGTTGATAAACAAGCCTTCAATCACTAGGTGGCAGTAGTGTTCAAACTAATCAAAAGTCTGCCTGTTCAATCCATTATAATACACAGCACTTGTAAACAAAGCAGAAGGGGGGGGTAAAAAAAGCGGTTACAAGGACAGATGTTTTGAAATATCGCTACAGTCATAGGGAGTACGGAGCCCTCTAGAGGACGTGGGAAGAAATTTTTCTCTTGCGTTACATCGCAAAACTTTTGCGTTCCCTCGCAGTATGCTTACTACAATATTTGCTTGTCTATTTTGTATATAGTCACAAATGTCAATTTAAAATGTAAAATATATACACACATAAAGAGTATTATTATTATTATTATTATTATTATTATTATTATTATTTTGAGACTTAGAACAATGAAAGAGCTGTTTTGATAAAACGGTCATACAATGCTGGAGCCAGTAGATTGTACAGATAAATTATCAAATATGAGCAGATTCTCAATAGTATTTCAATTCTGGGGAGGGAATAATAAAATAATATTAATAAAAAAAATATGATCCCGGGTGGGGGAGCATGACAGAAAATAATTGAGAAAACTTCATTAGAAAACCTCTGCACTTTAGCTTTAGAAAATATCGATCATGTCAATTAGGTAAGCAAAGACATAAAATCAGCATGACAAGTAAAGGACTGCCATTATGTGTTGTTGGCCATGGCTGAGACCTTGTCTCATGTACATTTTGTTTTCTCTTCTTTTAATTTCCTCTGCTTCTAAAATACTTTGA
This sequence comes from Alfaro cultratus, assembly GCA_903066825.1. Taxonomy (NCBI): domain Eukaryota; kingdom Metazoa; phylum Chordata; class Actinopteri; order Cyprinodontiformes; family Poeciliidae; genus Alfaro; species Alfaro cultratus. The sequence continues at coordinate 3,308 of CAEFZX010022713.1, read as the reverse complement.
GAACATAGTCGGGTCAAATGAGACCAAAATGGAACTATTTGGAGGCCATAATATTCATAAGGTTTGGAGAACCAAAAGAACTGTGTATTACCTATATGTGGTTAATTTGACGCTATCAGTTATATCATTGGCAGTGGCTCAGGAGGTTTGGGGTTTATCCTGTAACTGGTGGGTTGCCAATTCAAACCCTGCTCCATCCATCTCAGTCACTTTTTCTTTGGTGTCCTTGGTCAAGACACTTTGTAATCAGCCTTTATCGTACAGAAGCACGATAAAATTTCTTTCATACAGCCCATTCGATTTGTAGTGTAAAGTACTTTGGAATCCTCACACTTGGTAAAGCACATTATAAGTGCAGGCCATTTACCAAAACTCTCAGTGTCATAAAACAGTTTTTCTGCTGTCTTTTAAGTTTAGATATAGATTTGTTGATACCCTGCTTTCTTTGCATATTCTCCCTGCTGTTTTGGTTTTGATCTTATTCTGTGATCTTATTATTATGTGTTCTAGATCCAACACTCCAGGAACAAGCAGATGAAGGAAATGTTCCCAGAAGGCTTTGGGATCCACCATGCTGGCATGCTGCGGTCTGACCGTAGCCTCATGGAGACCTCGTTCTCTAAAGGCCACCTGAAAGTTTTGGTCTGCACTGCCACTTTAGCCTGGGGAGTGAACCTGCCAGCCCATGCAGTTATCATTAAGGTTCTTTATTTTTTGTCACTGATCTGTCAAGATAATTCTAAGCGGTTGCTTGTTTGTATAGCCTCAGAACTAGCCTGGATGAAACTGGAATTTTAGGCTACCAAATACCCTAAGCTGCTTTCTTGTATTCCTCGTGAATGACATTTCTGTACAGAAATGTTAAATTATACAGTGAACTAAATAATTAAAGGACTTAAACTGGCTCTATAGGTTTAATATGTAAATCTAGACTAGTCTCAGGTTCATTTATACACTTTAGGACAACTTCACTGCTCTATGTCTAACAGGGAACTCAAATCTACGATGCAAAGCGTGGTGCCTTTGTGGACCTGGGAATTTTGGACGTCATGCAGATTTTTGGCCGAGCGGGTCGACCTCAGTTTGACAAGTACGGAGAGGGCACCATCATCACCACCCACGACAAGCTGAGTCATTACCTCACCCTGCTCACCCAGCAAAATCCCATCGAGAGTCAGTTCCTGGGCAGCCTAGCTGACAACCTGAATGCAGAGGTTAGTCTGCAGATAACTCATCCAGTTAGAGAATCATTGTTTCTGTACCTTCAGCAAAGAAAATCAGTAGTGCACAGAACATACTTTTTCAGAACACCTCTGCTGTTTTCAGCAAAGTTTTAGCAAGGTGTCAGTAAGTTTCATCACATTTCTAATGCTGGAGAGTACTCACAGATAAGACACCAGCATAACAATGCACCTTTATCTGCAATAAAATATCCACTACTCTTTGTCACATTCAGCTCAGGTGAAAACTTTACCCACATTCATCAAAAGTATGGATATTTCCTTAATTTTGTGAATAATGGGTGAAAAATATTGTGTTTTCACAGTGGAACTATCATACAACATACATTTTTTATGAATTTCAAAAACTACTATTTGGTTAATTACCACTTAGCGAGACCAGAGTCAAGAAAGATATTTGTTGATTCTTTAAGGTTAAATTGATAATTTTCTCAAGTGCTTTCCTGTCAGACTTGCTGTTTCCTCATAGTGAGTAGTCCATTTTTATGGCATTGACATCAAGATAAGTTATTTCAAAAGTCTTATTTAGTCAAGAGCAATTTCTGTTGTGTCTGCGATCACTGTTTTGTTGGAACTCAGGAACCATCAGTGATAACAAATGCAATGAACTAAAAACTATTGCAACACCAGCGTTATTACAAAGTGAAGTCAGTTTTACATCAATGGATTGAGCAGATGCCAATCAAAAAGGAAGCATCTGCTCCAAAATGTGCAACTTTATTCTGAACTGCATAAAGTGGATGTAAAGACACAGAGCAGACACTTTTAAATTCAGCAGACCCCTAGTGGTTCCAACAAATCCATTTTTATTTACATGTGTTTTTTTATGGCAAATGTTTATCTAGAAACAGTAGGATGGTAATAAATCTCAAGACTCAAGACATTATAACAGCAGGTGCGCAGGAGGGGCCCCAATTAAATTTTTGTCAAGGGGCCCAAGATTCCTGGTGGTGTCCCTGATGGCAGTATAGTAGTCTTATGGCATAAGGAAACTGTTATGGAATCTGGTGGTTCTGCTTTTGAAGCTGCTGAACCTTTTCACAGAGGACAGCAGGGAGAACAAACCATGGTGAGGGTGGAAGGGATCTTTTATAATCGCCTGAGCCCTGGACAGGCAGCGCCTGTGAGAGGTGTCGAGGGTGGAAGGAAGCTCAGTCCCGATGATTTTCTCAGCTGTCCTCACCACTCTCTCCACACATTGCCAGTCAGAGGTATTAGATGCTCCAAACTAGACAGAGATACTGCTGGTCAGTATATTCTCTACTGTCCCTCTATAGAAAGTGGGGAGGGGGGAGGGGAGAGGTGTGCTCTTCTCATCCGTCGTAAAAAGTGCAAACATTGCTGAGCTTTCTTCACCAGGCCAGAGGTTTGGAGGGACCAGGTCAAAGTGTCAGTGATCTGTATCCCCAGGAATTTGATGTTCCTGACCTGTTCCACTACGGCATCGTTGATGAATGAAATTCAATTGTCTGTAGAAGCTAACAATGCAACCTCAGATGTGTGCCAGTTCTATGGTTGAACTTCAAAGGTTCCGTTTAGTTTACATGGAATAACAATGGAAGGAATTGAATGTTTATGACTGCGTTTTCATTAACCATCCAGAGGATGGCGACAGAGACCTCTGAAAATGACACTGAGGGGATGTGAGGCTGTGATTTTCCTCTTTGATCCTGTCCTGCAGATCGCTCTGGGAACTGTGACCAATGTGGAGGAGGCTGTGAAGTGGCTCAGTTACACATATCTGTATGTCCGAATGAGGGCCAACCCACTGGTGTACGGCATCAACCACAAAGCCTTTCAGGTTGGTGAAGCCTTTGTTGCTCCTCTTGGCAAAGGCCTCCTAGGATTATTTATTACTTTTAATGTACAGAATAGAATAGAATAGAATTCAACTTCATTGTCATTGCACTGTCACAAGTAAAAAGCAACGAAATGTAGTTTGCATCTATCCAGAAGTGCTATACAGTTTATAAATATTTATTTACAGGTGTACAAAACTATATATGTATAAACTATAAGGGGTTATGTATAAACAGAGAGTAGTAGCAAGGAGCTATAAAATATTGT